>KN838644.1:0-117320 GCA_000827195.1 Laccaria amethystina LaAM-08-1
TGTTGGAAATATACCTAGAGTATCCTCAGCCGAGTGGTAGAACGACTATATATCATCAGTACTGTACCTAGAGTATCCTGTGAGAGATATGAAAGTAAGTACTGAGGATATGTGAATGGCGGGCACAGTACTCACCTCAGCCAAGTGGTAGAACAACTGAGGAGAGTAGTATGCCCCTGTATAGTACTTATAGTAGAATATTATGTAATGTATGATCATGATCACGCTACAGCGCTCAACAACTCAACAGCTTGTAGGCTTGAGAGCCTTCTCTAGACTACTATAGCATTTCACTACTCCATGTACATAATTCGCTGCAATACTTACAAGTTTATCATCTGAAGTCCTGTTGCAATGGCTGTGTGCAGTGTACCGAAAATGGAAACAGCTTTAATGCTACTTTGATCATACAGTGATTTGCATATTGTTTTGCACAACCGAAATTTTGAAAAACTTGTTTGTCCATGTATTTGCCAGCATACATCAGGCTTCAGCGAGTCAGCGTCACTGATGCGTTTGAAGATGCACATCACTCGGCCCTGACTCAGACCCTGCGGATACACGGACAAACAGGTATTTCAATATTTTGGTTGTGCAAAACAATATGCAAATCACTGCAAAGTCCTTTAAAGCCGGAGATTTCCGGCTTTAAAGGACTTTAGACTTTGCTTTCCGGCAACACTACTCATAACCCTCTAAAAGGCATAGATTTTGGTGTCCACCGAGAGGTATGACTTAAGGCGGGTTCGACTGTAGTACTGATTGAATAGGTGTTCTCAAATTCAGACAGGAAATTTTGTTCACAAACAGACAGACAACGTAGATAATAAACAATGACTATTGCACCAAAGCATATAGCGAGGCACGACATTGCTAAAACAAATTATGTTTCAACATACAACGCATTCGTCTTTGGCCTGTTGTCTTGTTGGGCGTGCTATGTTGGCACGCTTAGTTCCCATTCGTTTCATTTCTGTCAGTCTATTCATTGCCCTCTTGTTGCCTTGGGCTAAAGAAGAGGCAATGAGTCAATACTCTATTAATTTAGAATGCAACATACCAGCAGCTCGCATATACCATCGTTTAGCAAATTCTATGTCCTGTTTGATGCCGATACCCACTTCAGCGTAGTATCCGACAGCATACTCCGCTTTGCTCAATCCCTTGTTTGCAGCTCGTCTGGCCCATAGATAAGCTTCTGAGTCACTTTGCTTCAGCACACCTTCACTCCCAGTGAGATACCAACCACTGAGGGCCAACTCCGCCTCCGCGTCCCCCTTCTCCGCTGCTTTGGTGTACCATGCGATCGATCGCCTTGCGTCGACGGGACAGGTTAGAGACCCATACTCATAGCATTGGCCCAGTTTATACTGCGAAGGAGTATACCCAAGCTGGCCTGCCTGCGTGTACAAATTTTTCGCATATCCTGGATCGTAAGTAACCAATGTTCCAGCAGGTTGCTCATGCAACAAGGCAAGTTCATGCAACGCATGGGGATTTTCTTCATCTGCTTGCTCTGCTGCTCGCTTCAACCAATTTATCGCCTCTCGCTGATTCTTAGATTCACCTAACAAGCCTTGAAGTAAGATCATCCCAAGCTTATACATTGCAGGCGTGTCACCCAGCGAGGCAGCCTTACGATAAAAAGCTGCAGCCCTCGGTGGTTCCCTCCTTGTTCCTGCACCGATTTCATTGCACACTGCGACGCGGTAAGATGCCGCCGCATGATTCTGCTTTGCTGCTTGTAAATATAAATGATAAGCCCTCTCGTGGTCAACTTGAAGACCAAGAGCTCCAGTGCCGTAGCAGTTTGCCAAGAAGAACTGAGCCTCGTCGTAGGCCTCTCCCTGGGTTGCTAAACGGCGAATAACCTTGAGAGACTCTCCTATGAGCAATTCGCTATACTTTTTCGCCGTACGCTGGTCTTTAGCTGAGGCCCGTATTTTTTTCGCTGCGTCGATGAGATATTTAGCGTACAGGAAATGAGCCTCGGGGTCAGGATCTGCCTTGATCCGGTGACGGTATTGATCAATATACTCCTTAGTGTACGGTGGGGCGCTTAAATCAATGGCTTTGCTCTTGTAGGTCGTCAGATTCACCGAGGCAGACGTCCCCGCCCTTTCCAACTGTGGGCGGGGCTCTAATTCATGGGCGTCCGGGAAGTGTGTAGCAACAGAGAGTGAATACGAATCAGGTAAAGATGGGTGACCGGAAGCGTTAGAAACCATTGTCAACGGGGCTTGACCGTTAGCAAACGCGGTGTCAACGGAAGAATTGGATCCAATCGAAGCAAAAGCAGGAACAAGCGGAATGCGAGAGTTTGGAGGAGGTCCCATTCCAAGAACATCCGAAGCAGCTGCATATAGAGGATTAAAACCACTTTGTTGCACAAATGGCGGCTGACGACCGAGGTTGTTAGAATCGTTGTAGGAAAGCATTCCCGTATGATGACCCTGTTGGTCTTCAAATCCATTTGAAGGCGGCCGACCATCATATCTCGGAGAAGTATAGGCATGGGCGTGGGCGGTGGGAGGAGGAAGAGTGGTCGCATGTCTTGGTTGCAAGATGCGTTGAGAATTTGGCGATGAGCGCAGTGACATTGAGGAATGGGCACGAGTAACAGGATCCAGCGCATAAGAGACATCACTGGCGCCTCGAGGTTCTGGGTCAGATATGCGTAGAGAGGAGAAGTTATCAAAGGCAGTTGTGGTATCAAATGGTTGGGGATTGGTGACATGCTCGGTGTAGCACGGTGGAAGCTGTTGAGGGGGCAACGATGGAACTGAGTGATTACTGTGGTGAACAGCAACTAGACCAAAAGTAAAAGATCATAAGTAGCTGACAAGCCAAGATTGGCAAAGGAATGTAAAGTGGAAAATGAAAAGGCTTACAAGGTGTCGAATCAGGAGGATAAAGATGGTCGTCAGGTATAAAACTCAGACCAGGTCCCCAAACGGCCTGAGTGTCTGGTTGCACCGCATGGCGACGGTTTACTGAGCGCGTCGACTGCTGCGATGGCGAAGACGGGCGGAAGGGGTGCTCACTGGAACCGACAGCGGACATGGTGTAAATAGACGCGTTGTGGTCGATGAGTAAACCTTGTCGAATTATTTATTAGATATATAACAATATCTCAATTTCATTGACTACAATCTCATTCACTTATTCTCCCCGCCTCCTCCTTCCATTCCCAATCTTCCACAACGCGCTCGATACGCTGCCGCTCCAGCCCCTTTCCTGTCCTTCGCACTTTTACCACAACATCCCGTCGACTTTGAACACTTGCTTCTTCGCCATCTTGTGTGTCATCGACGTCCCCAAGCCACCGTTCCATCCACTCTTCGCCCCCTGTGGGCTTACTTCCTGTTGTTTTGCGTCTTGCCCCCTCCTCGCTAGTCTTACTCAAGGCATCCCAGACCTTTGGCTTGAAGTTCTTGAAGGGCGCCTCTGCCGTAAAGTCTTCGGACTGTCCTCGCTTGCGTTTCGCACCGTTTGAGGGGAAAATATTTGTGACATCTTTTGAGCTCTCATCGTCGCTTGAATATCCTGCAGCTAACCTTGCCCTCCATCGTAGCTCCCTCGCCACCGCAGGCCCATCCTTTACGCGATCGACTGGTATTTGATCTCTAACCTCCTTCTTCACTTGTTCTGAGCCCTGCTCAAGTGCCCGGGCTTCTGACACCAAAAAGTCTGCTAGCGCCTGGATTCCTGCGAGGATTCGGGGGGAAAAGAACCCCGTCGAATGCGCCTTTAAATCCCGGAGGTATTTATCACCCACATACCAGCATAGTCTAGGCCATTTAATTAACCCTATACGTTGTACAACAAAAAGGCATTCGGGCTGACCGAGAAAACATCGGGAATCGAAATTTTTTTGGCACTTGTGTGGCAATCTCAATGTTCCTGACTCTTATTTCTAAATGAATAAAAAGTTGTTACGGTTGGTCTTCGACGTCAGGATCAACATGCTTACGCGTTGACACATTATATGTGTGTAGAAAGTTCCCACCGAAAACCAATGTGTCAACCGGAGTGTACTGAAAAATGTTTAGTCCTTCCTATTTAATCTTGCATCTCAGCGTACGCACGACAGCATGTATCCACCCGGCTGGAATTATCATAGTGTTCCCTTGCGTGAGTACGACCTTGAATACTTCATCTACAAGATCTCCTAGCCAAGACTGGTATTGAAGCTCGCTTCCAGACCAACGTTCATATGCAGCCAAGTTGGCAGTGGTGGGCTTTATGAAATAAAATACCTACCTTTGAACGTGAGTGGTAGCCACAACGACAATGATGGTCAATCCCTACCTTTGACCCCTGAAGTATATGGTAGTAAACTGAAGAACCTGCAAAATCGATGTGCCAATCCTGTTTTATATTAAACAACCATAAAAGTGAGTCCTCAAAAATGACGTACCGTCCAGGCTCTTGCGACGCCCATGAGGCAATAAAGCTGAACCTTTGGATACATATGGCTGCCTTTCCTTGTGCTCGGCCAAAAGTTCTCCACCCAATCCAAATCCCTCACAAATTTAGGTGGTAAGACCATGTCAGATATTTTAGTGCCCGAAACCTCCAACGAAATCACGTTGAAAATCTTCTCTCGCTTCGAAGGCTCCGTTTCAAAGTAATCTGCCCATTTGCCCAAGGTCCATCCCGGAGCAGTGGTCTGAGACGCGACATCTTTTTTTAGTGAATCAATTATCACAGATATTAAAGATGGAATACTTCATGTACATACCTATAACCTCTAGCGGTGTACTCTCTCCAATAAGGTCCGCGACGTCGTCAACGGTGAAATCCTTGGGCGGCATCTTCATCCCCAAACCTTCCGGCCGTTCTACGATGATAGGCGCAAGCATGGCTTCGTCATCATCTTCCAACCACTCCAAATTGATCTCACTCCCTTCCATATGTTTAAAAGGAGCGTCTCGTATTTCCTTTCCCTCAAGCAGTCGCATCCAACGATTAGGATCAGAACCCAGCCCCGAATTAAGATTCGCATAATCGCGTTGCGTTTTCTTTCGAGATGATTTTCGAGCAGGAGTCTTGACAGTAATCTTCCTCGTCTGGTCTGCGCCAATACAAGGTTGACAATACCTAGCAGTGAAACAGTGCTAAGTGGGATTGGCAGAGTCACCTCATGAGCATACTCACCATTTAGCAATATTATTTACATCTCCGCCATTTCCTGCACACCTCCAATGATACCAAGTTTTGCAGCTGTCGCATTCAATCCAGCTTTCCTTGCGATAGTTGTGCTCTCTGGATTCCGGAGTACAAGCTGGACAATCGAGCGACTCATCGTTTATGGTGGGCTGTCCAGACGTTACATCCGGAGTATTAGACCTTGTTGATAACGGAGAGCTCTCTGGAGACTTTGGTTTGGAACCAGCTGCAGCAGCAGTAGTGCGAGTTGAGCGTCGCTGCCCTCGTGCCATAGGACTGTCAGAGAACTATACAGCGACTGGAATTCTTCACTTTTATTTACATAATCTATTTATTCATAATTTCCCCATTGAATCTACAGCCAAGTAACGTGTCATACTTCCTTTTCGCTCAAGGCAGCAACGCCTGGCAAAGTCTGAAAATGATGCAATATCAGCGACCCACCGGCTTTAAAAGTCACTTGATTCATACTTTGCCTTCGAGGAGTTCAAGACTCGCTCCTCCACCAGTGCTCACATGACTGAGCTTGTCTTCGTCTCCGTGCTGAGCTACCACAGTCGCCGTGTCGCCACCCCCAACGATGACAACTGAACCATTCTTGACTGCTTGAACTGCAGCTTCAAGGAGCGCCGTAGAACCTTCTGCAAATGCCGGGAACTCAAAAACACCTGGAGGCCTTTAGGAGTAGGGTTATTTAAACGTTAAGAGAACGGCAGTATCACAAACCCATTCCAGAGGATCGTCTTGGCTTTCAAAACCGTCGATTGGAATAGTTCGCGGCTTTTAGGTCCAGCGTCAAGGCCCATCCAATCATCCGGAATGCCTTCTGCATCTGTTGCAACACCGGTCTAATACTGCTTAGCACTACGTCTGAATATATCCTCATGTTCTCTCACCTTTGCATCCTTAGCGAATTTATCCGCCGTCACATAATCAACCGGGAAGACTAACTCTACATTGTTCCTTCGTGCCTTTTCGACCAAATCAGACACCTTCTCTGAACCAGGTTCGTCAAACAGAGATTTTCCGATCTATGACAGCGTGAATCCTTTGATGTCTCTCCATTTTCAGTCAGCTGGGAACTTACTGATACATTCTCCAGTGTCTTCTTGAACGTAAACGCCATCCCCCCGCAAATAATAAGCGAGTTAACCTAAAGATCTTACTTGAAACGGAACGAAGAGCAAGCCCAACAAAAAATGACCTTATCCAACATGTTGTCAATCAACTGGATCTTATCGGAGACCTTTGCGCCCCCAAGAATGGCGAGGAATGGGCGTTCCGGTTTTTCGAGTGCTTTGGCAAAATATTCAAGTTCCTTCTTCACTAAAAAACCAGCTGCTCTTTGGGTTAAACCGACTCCGACCATGCTAGAGTGTGCACGGTGAGCAGTCCCAAACGCGTCGTTGATGTAAACATTGCCAAGTTTCGTGAGATCCTCACGAAACTTGGCTACCGCGTCTGGATTGGCCTTCGTCTTTGTTCCATCCTTGTTCTTCACAGAGCCCTCTTCTTCGATGTGGAAACGCAAGTTTTCGAGCAAGACCACCGATCCAGCAGGAGCGTCATCGATCGACTTGTTCACATCTGGACCAACACAATCGGAGAGGAAAATGACGGATTTTTTTAGCAGCTGCTCAAGCTCTGCGGCAACAGGCTTCAAGGAGTACTTTTCAATGACCTTGCCATCGGGCCTCCCCAGATGGGACATGAGGATGGTGGCCTTGGCGCCTGGAAGAGGGAACTGAGAACAAAGCTGGTGATTGAGAACGGTATGGACTAACCATGATCCAAAGAATATTGAATGGTTGGCAAGGCAGCAACGATGCGCTAGAGGAGCACCTCATTTATTGTTGACTGATAGTGAGGAGACAGAGCAAGACATACGGCATTGTTTGTTATCTTGCCATCTTGAAGAGGAACATTGAAATCAACACGGATAAGGACGCGCTTGCCGTTGAGGTCTAGGTCGGTTATAGAGATCTTGTTTGATAGAGACATGGTGGTAGGAAAGGAACGGAGGTGCCAGAGCTGGTCGCGATATCGTCCTTTATCTGTTCTGTTATCACTCCGTTCCGTGCCTCTATAGGGGTTAGGGTTTGCCTGGTTTGCCTGCTGCCATCATGTCCGACAATAATACCCTTGGACTCGATTTCACTCAGCCAGAGTCACCAGATCTCACCGACAACGACCCAGAGACAAAAACAGAGACAACCCCTTCAAAAGACAAGAAAAAGCCTTATGTTAATCCCGAGCGTGTCAAGACTGGTGGCAGCCAACGAGTATGCTCTACTAGTGCCGCCGTGTTATAACTAGTCTCTCAAATCATCTCAAGGATAAGCTCAGTGAAGAAGCCCTTGCAGAACGCATGGCACGTATACGAGAACAAAATGAAAAAATAAAGCAGAGAAGAATGGTGATCTATTCAATAATCTGCCTCTCCGATGAGTTCCCCTCCCTTATTTCCTACTGTTTAGGATGTGAAAGCCGACGAAGATGCCTTCCGGAAAACTCAGGAATCAGAGAGTGTGAAAATGGCCCACAATCGCAAGGTTCAAGAAGACGTGGATCGCGCTCGTGAACAAAACGCGAAGCGCAAGATGGATAAAGTGCAGAGTCGTGAGTGGGACTCTGGCAAGCCAACGATTGCCCAGAAAGGCAAAAAGGGTCAAACTGAAGGGACTCCGGCAAGTACAGCTCAAGATGTGCTTCCGACTGGAGAAAACGCTGGTGTAGGTGTGAGTGGATGGACCCGAGGTGGTTCTCCTCAGGGTTCTAGAGGAAGAGGCCGAGGTAGAGGTGGGCTAAACGCCCCGAGACGAGATCTTGGGAAAACTCATGTCCACTCCATCGACACGCCTCCCACCTCAAACTTTGAGACTGTCACCAGCAGCGCTACATGATCATTTTTAGGAATGTCTTTTAAACCAAGTATACCACCTTGTATTCTCTATCATTCTGACACGCTACTTAAATGCGGTGCTATTTCATCGTTCAACCCTCCCCAGAACTATTCGTATTTTTTCTTCTGCTGATTAGCTTGACCGTTCATCTTATCGGAGGTACACTTAGTAGAAAAGAATGGACTTCACGAGTAGGCGGCAGGTCCCCGAAGTTCGTTGGGCAGCGTGAGTCTGGGCGGTGAGTCGTGAATGTCGTAAGGCCAGTATTATTGGAGGGGGATAGATGGGGCTGTAATAATGGTCGAACTTTGGTGGTATAGTCCATTGAGACAGGATGTTGCCTCGCTTTGTGGGCTGGGTCAGATCGCTCGCTTTTGAAAAATTTAGTGGCTTCCGGCTTCCGTTTTTAATAATGCAGTTGTTGGGCACACCTAAACCAGGGAAATAAGGGATTTCCGTTCGCAATGTTAGGCCTGGAGTACAATTGATCCCGCGGGTATGTCAAGAGGACGAGATAGAGTGGGATTTACACAGTAAAGCAGCGCCCAAACACCTCTGAAATATTGACGATGTCGGGCAATCAGCACTTCAAGGGCGGTCCGGCGTCAGGTCAGACTCACAAACAGATGAGATGATGGACGCAGACGGTGTGACAACCTCCAGGTGTTGGCCGTCCATTTTCGCCAAAATTTAGCTACTTTCTGGCTATTACGAAGTTCCTTACGAGTGTCCAGCGTCATTCGAAGAGCAGAAGCGCATCGCCGTGGAGGGTTATAAACCAGGAGGGAAGGAATAACTTTCCTTCAGATGTTGACCGGAGCCTTCTGAATGGCATCTATTTTCTGCATTTCTAATTTCTGGCCATCTTGAAATGGCTCTTCAATGAGCGATGTTAGGCCGAGCCGGGTCATAATGCCAACTACGTTGTCGAAATCGGTTTGTAGCCGCTCAAGATTCTTGTTGTCCGCCACTACATAGTTTCTGCGAAAAGGTTAGGCCTTCGCGAGCGGCCTTGAGGACAGCTTCCAGTTTGGCCTATTTCAACGCCCAGCCAGTGTTGGTGTTGGTGTCCCTAAGACGACGATTTTGAATGTCAACATCGAGAAGACGCAAATTTAGAGCTGTTTTGGTTGGACTCAAGTTGGACTCGCCGCTGCCACTGTAGTTGTTAACGACGAACCGGGGTCGTCTGGAGAAATACAAGGGTTCCTTGAGAAACTATAATTTTATCCCTAAGAAAGAAGTGTTTCTGACTTTGTCCTACGATAACGGAGAGTCAAAGACTTGAGAAAGCGCATTGGTGGTGGGGCTTGATGACTTTTTATTATATAATAAATTACATTTTTTCCTTCCCTCATCCAGTATGGGTCGGGGCGTTCTTCTCACTTCAAATCTTCCTCAGCTTCAAAATCTAATTAAAAGAGACCCCATCTCCTACAAGGAAGAGTTCCTTCAGCAATGGAATCATTACGATAGCATCCGCCAGATATTCAAAATTAATCCCGATGAGCAAGCACAACATTTCAAAGAGCTCGTCGCTTTTATTTCCCAGGTGCGCTGAAGAGCAACGCTTTGCAGACACACACTCAAGTCTTCAGGTTGCAACATGTTATCCGAAAGAAACAGCAGATTTTCCTTCCCACATTTCTAGTTTGCTGTTGGAAAACTACGGCGTTCTCTCTTCTGATACTCGTAAGGCTCTCGTCCAAAATCTGGTCATGCTTCGAAATAAAGATGTAATCACCTCAATTGAGTGAGCTTTCCCTTCACTAACACCGGTTTCCTCTCATCGCTCTTTTAGGCTCTTGAAAACTTTGTTCCCTCTCCTTCCCCAAACCACCTCCTCAACATTACGATCGTTCATACGCAAAACTATCCTTTCAGATATACGGGTAGCAAATATTCGTTCCCGAAACCATAATTTGAATCGGGCCGTACAGGCCATGTTATTTAGCATGGTCGAGCGAGGTATGGGAGGGGAGGTTGTTGGAGACAAGGGAAAACTACGTGTTTCCAATGAACCCACTTCCGACCGAGGCGCACATCACGGAGAGGATGCAATGTGGGCTGTAATCCTCACGAAAGAACTTTGGAAGAAGGATGTATGGTTCGTGCCTCCCTCTTTTATATCTTATCCTTTTCACTGTATTTAAATAGGAAAGATGCCAAGTCAGTCTCGATTATTTCACAGGGATGCTTCCATCCCGTCATTAAGGTGCAAAGTGCATCTATATATTTTTTTCTCGGGGATGATGAGGAGAGTGAAGATTCTGATCAAGAAGACGTCAGTTCTTCCCAGCTGCATGCTAATTATTTACGAACCATAATACAGGATGTTGATGTTCGCGGCCTTCACCATCGTCGAGAAATAAACAAAAAGACCAGGAGCGGTGAGAAGAAACTTCGAAAGCAGCTGAAAACGGCTAAAAAGGTTAGAAGGCCTCATTTACCCCTCAACTACAACGCTGATTTTGTCGCTAAAGAAAAAATATGATAAACCTGCGATGACAGCAAACTTTTCTGCCATCCAACTGCTGCACGATCCTCAAAGCTTTGCCGAGAAACTATACGACATCCTCAGTAGATTTGATAAGCGATTTTCACTGGATCACAAAATTCTTATTATGCAACTCCTTTCACGCGTTATGGGAGCCCATAAATTGTGTGTTTTGGGCTTCTATACCTATATTGTCAAATTTCTCGCCCACAGGCAACTTCGGGTCCCGTCGATACTTGTCGCCCTCGCTCAATCAGTGCATGACCTAACCCCGCCAGACGCCATTACCCCTATTATCCGTAAACTTGCTCAAGACTTTGTCCATCCAGGCGTGGCGAACGGAGTAATCACCGCTGGGCTTAATGCAATTCGAGAAGTTTGTCGAAGACAACCCTGGTCTATGGAAGAGGATTTGTTAGGGGATTTAATCGAGTACAGAAAAAGCCGAGACAAAGCGGTAGTTGCTGGTGCACGAGGGTTGCTGAAACTATACCGTGAAGTCAATCCTAGCATGTTGAAGAGGCGAGAGAGAGTAGGATTTTTTGATTGCAAACGATGATGTTCTCGCTAACTGACAATCTAGGGCAAAGACGCTAGTATGGGCTTGGCATCCGGACACCAACCTCTGCCATATGGACACACGTCTGAAGCAGCTGTCGATATCGAGGGTCTCTCGGTTTGTTAGCTTTCCTATACTGCACTCGCAATGTCACTAACACTCTAGCAGCTCCTGGAGGATCACCTTCAGAAACTCCGAGAAGAGGAGGGCCTTACCATAGAAGACGATCATGCGGCTTGGCAGAACTGGGAAATCGAATCGGACTCTTCGTCAGATGACCCCTCGGACGGATGGATAAATGTTGATGATAACGGTGATGACAATTTCGTCATTAGTGACAGTGAAGAAGAACTTGGGAAGCCGGATAAATCCCCACCTGCAGCTGCCCCCAGGACGTCTACCCTGGCGACTTCTAAGGAATGACTACAACCATTGTTTACTCTCATCAAGCTAACTCATGACTATTTATCCTCTAGATCCTAACGCCTGCAGACTTCGCCCTTCTCAACGAGTTACGCATACAAGCTGCTAAAACTGCAGTCGAGAATGGGGGCGGATCCCAAGTGAAACGCAAGCTTGCGGCTTTGGAAGCTCGCCATAGTATTCTGCCCCCGGATCGCCAACTGCAGGATACGTTCGTTTCCGAAAATGACATCCTCGGTCCACGGAAAAAGGCCAAGGCCGATTACGCAGAGAGGATGGCATCCATACAAAAAGGACGGGAGGGACGAGATAAATTTGGATCTCACAAAGGAAAACAAAACAAATCCGTGCCTAGCAGCTCCACCAACCGAGAAAAGGCCAGGAACAAGCCCATTATGATGGTGTTGAGCAGTGGATTCGTTCGTAGTAAGAAAAAGGCATCTTTACGAGAGAAGCAACAGAAACTACGAGCCCATATTGATCGGTCCAAAAAGTCGAGTCATTGAATACACTTCTCATCCACCCCTCGAAATTTGTCGCGCCATTTGGTAACCAGATGCAAAATGGGATAAACGAGCGTCAACGACAAAGCCCTGCGAAATATAAGCAACAACCTTTTGACAAGTAAATGACAAACCTTCTTGTCGTAATCTAGACAAAATACCATGGATTCTTGAAATGGCACATTGAGCAAAAATGCATTACCTTTTAATTCTTCGCTCAATTTCGCAAGCTCAACAACTCGGCTTATTATAAATTCCCCTTTCTCAAGTTTTTGCTCAGGCAATTCCAGGCTGTTGTCCAGAAGTACTTCAAGAGTAACAAGTTTCATGTTGGCATTCGTCATACCTAGTATTAGTATCATTCCGTTGAGAACATGACGAATGCATGAACCGAAGCAGCTCACCTGGGTCGCTCACAATTACAGGCGAAACCTCCAAGACTTTGTGAGCCTTGTAACCCGTTTCTTCTTCGAGTTCACGGAAAGCAGCTTCCTCGGGCGTCTCTCCTTCATCTAAGAGACCTTGTAAATTGTGAGCGTGATGGATCGACAATGGTAATGATCAGGGCCTACCAGCTGGAAGCTCTGATAACAATTCAATCAAAACGCTTCATATAAAAAACAAAATCTGCTGCACCAATGACGAATTTATTGATCGGAGGACGATACTGCTCAATTATAACGATAGATAATGGGAAAGCATTGGCCTTGGAGCGCAGGAGGGCGAGTATTGCGACCGCTAAAGTATCTCAAATTAGAACTGTTCAATGTGATCTGTTGCAAGCTGACCATCGATTCCAGTGGATCTGCGGGTTTTCCTCTCGGCGCATTCCCATAACCTCTTTTCAAAGTAGATGAGAAAATGGACATTCTACACTGTTTCAAATTGACCTCCTGTCCTTCTTCGTCGATATAATTAATCTTCTTGAGGGTTATCCACCTGGAGAACGATGTGGTCGTCTGATAGCGAGACTTGATAGAAAAACCAACCTCGCTTCTGCAGAAGACATCTCCGCGGTGGAAGTCACCCTTGGGATAGACAGCTCCATAATTTCTGAACTGATTCTGAGGATATGTAGTATTCGAATGAATTTGAAGTACAAATAAGACACGCCGCTCTTCTCGGCCTTCTTTTAACACTCACTACTCATTCTAGGCATTATGGGAGACCTTTTACCCTCGAGTAACAGTCCCTCAAACTCCTTTAGTTCACGCGTCTAAAATGACTTTCCAGGCTCTTCAAAAAAGCGAATCCTAAGTGACAGTGAACTGGAAGGCGTCCGCAAGGTTGCCAAAGGTATGCTTATATTCTGCTTTTGATCTGTAAAGAGATTCTTATCAATTTGTCGAGTCCACCCATTCTTCACCAAATCGCAAGCCACCAGCGGAGTGGAAACGGGAGACTTTCAGTGGTTATCCCCTCTCGGCTCCAATGGCTCTTGTCTTCATGGCGTCAATCTCAACCCGAAGAGCTCGAGCAAAGTCGCCATCTTTGATTTGGATGGCACGCTGATAAAGTCAGAATTCCACAACAAGCCAGTGGATGGGAAGCCTGGCTGGGAATGGTGGAAGCTGAACATTCCATCGAAGCTAGCAGAGCTCCATACATCCGGGTTGGTGGTTCTCCATCTGCATTTCGACACCCCACCTTCACGTTTGACCGTCTAGTTATGCTTTGGTGATCGTCACGAATCAAGCTATCAAACCTGCTGCTATGAATCTCTGGAGACAAAAGATTCCTCAAATAGCAGCTGCGGTGGGCACTCTTTTTGTTGTCATGTTTTTGATGGCTAAGCTTGTGTTTCCCTTTTAGCTAAATCTCCCTTTTCGAATCTTTGCTGCCGCGGCAAAGGACGAATATCGCAAACCTATGCCTGGGATGTGGAATGAGTTGGACCGTATCTTTAATGAACACGGCACAAAAATTGGTTATTGACATTCCTCAGGCTCGCACTCACGACCCTAATTAATTTCGAACAACCAGAGAAAGAATTTTCCTTCTTTGTGGGTGATGCGGCAGGACGTCATTATAAGGGGAAGCGGTCAGATTTCTCGAGTACAGACCGCAAATGGGCGCACAATGTTGGTCTCAATTTTTTTACTCCCGAGGTAGGTCTCATCACAGGGCAATAAATATAAGACTCAACCATCACAGGAATATTTTCTGGGGCAACTGGTACATACAAACTTTGAGCTGCCAGGCTTTCATGTTTCTTCAATTCCTGAGTGTGCGTTTCCCCGATATTTTTGTACCTTCACGTCGTGGATGATTACTTACTAGTGCCCCTTATAACGCCAACATCGTCGCCTCTCCTCCCCACTCCACTCAAACAAGAGGTCGTTTTATTTGTTGGATACCCTTGTCTTGGAAAGACTTCCTTCTATCGTGGACATTTTCAGATACAAGGGTATGAACACATCAATCAAGATAGCCTGAAAACACGCGACAGATGCATCAAAGCTCTGCAATCTGCTTTAAAAGGGGCAAGAAGCTGTGTTATAGGTTCGACGCTCATCTGCTCTATCCCAGTGGTGGCCCCTGACGCAAAAAAAAAAAAAGATAACACAAACCGCGACGTCTCAACTCGCGCGCACTATATCAATGTCGCAAACGCTCACAAGGTCCCTATCAGGTATCCTATTTTCTGAGCGACAGAAAATAAACTGACCAGAGAGCAAGATGCATTTTGTTTGTGGGATCGTGTGAACTAGCTTGGCATAACAATTTATATCGTGCATACAACTTACCTCTAACAGTCGCGGCGAGGGAGGTACAATCTTCTTTTTCACTATATAATCGTGGAGCTGATTCAAGAAGCCTAAAAGGCAGTTATTGCCTTACATGGCATTTACCAGTTTTCGAGACAACTACGAGGAGCCCCAGAGCGACGAAGGGTTTGCCGAAATCAAGAAAGTCAATTGGGTTTTTAAAGGTTCAGAAGAAGAGAAACGTTACTGGTCTATGTGGCTTCAGATAGATGGTAAATGACCCGATTTCTGGGTCATTTATTTCAAACGGCGTTACGTTACATTGAGTTAGCCCTCAGAACATGATCGAAGTCTTATGGCGGCTTCTTCAGGTGTAAGATCACGCTGAGCTTCTGCCATTAGCTCAAAACTAATAGTATAAATGAGCCTCATTTTTTTGGGGTTTGCACAAAACGTACCCAACTAAGAACTTCCTCACGGTTGCGCTTCGCAAAAGAGGTGGATCAAAATGAAGGTGGATATGGGCAACATCCTGATCATCATCGACTGTAGTCGATTGTTGAGCAGGTATAGGTCGTTGGTGGACTCCCATGGAGTAAGGAAAAGAGCAAGAAAAGAGATTATCGAAACACCTAGTGACTCTGGCGATTATGTCTGCAAATGCAGCCTTTTCAGCAACATCAAGATCACTAAGACAAGAAATGTGTCTCCGATATGGTAGGACTAAGCAGAACGTCAGGTAATTGGGAGGGAGAGTGAAGAGAGTCCTACCGATAAGTTCAAATGGCCAAGTAGCCCACCAGGGAACCACCGCAACCCAGTTTTGATTGAGGACAACAACCCGAGTCTGCAATTCAAGCTCCACGTGGGCGTACTCGCAGAGTAAACATGGTCGCCCTTGACAAACCATATTGGTGAGTGACCAAAGGGAGGATGGCAAGAGTAATATGCACCTCTCGGTCCTACTGGGGCGACAGGCGGGGAGCCTGCTTCAGACGGGGAGACTGTATGAGACAGAGAAAATTTCTTCAAAGACTCCAATTCGATGGTGGCGATTGTCGGAACTACAGATAGTGACCAGATCTGGGCATGGGGATGAGGATTTGAGCAACCCATCATAGCGCCTTTGTTCTATGAAAATGGTTGGCTATCACTGCAAAGAGAATGAGTATTCAAACCTCAAATATCTGAACATATTTGATTCCCTGCTCTGCGCCTCTCTTTTGATAAATGCGAGTCCACTCGTCGATGACAGATTCAATGTCATGTAATGGCAAATGCGAAAGGGTGAGATCATGGCGTGGATGGAAAACGACAACATCACATGCGCCATGGATGGGTTGACAAGTGAGAAAGGGGTGAGGTGGTGGTGGTGGAGACGGAAGAGGAGGCGGTAAAACGGCGGCAAAGTCATTTTCAAAGGTAAAGGTATGATTGTAAGAAGGATTCTGTTCACCATTCGAACGATGATTACCAGGACAAAGATAACAACCTGGGTCATATTTAGGAAGATTGATTGACTGCAAAGGCTCCGTTTGACCCAGCCAAGGTCGTTTTATACGATGAGGAGAAACAAGAATGTATTCATTCGTCAATGGGTTCACTGTTCAACAATCAGAAAGGTTCGGAGGAAGAGAAAATGTTAAAGGGCGTACGTCGACGGTGAGGATGATCCATTTTGTTTATTATTTATTTTACAACCTACATCCATGCAGAAACGTCCTCGCGTTCGTTCTCCCTCTCCTACTTATAATCTCGACAACGACGATGATTCTTACGAGCCATATATTCCAGTCGCACAGCGACGACAAGAAAAGCTTGCAAAGCTTTCAACCTTGGGCGTCAATCCTAACAAGAATCGAGCCAAGGAACACACAGAAGAGCTCGATGAACAGGAAGATGCTCTTAAAGAGGAGGAAATGCGCAGAGAAATGGTGAGGAAGGAGAGAACTCTGCTAATCGAGGCCCAAGAGGTCCATCTCAAGAAAGCAGCTGAAGGTGAGTCCCCTTTTAGCCTTCATCATGACCCTCAATTCATCTAATCCATCCTTTAGACTCCAAGAAATCTGCGGGAGAAAAGGCTGAGGAAGCTGATGCTGAAATCTTAGAAGCTATTAAGAGTAGACGGAAGCTAGCCTCAGACATGGAGTTGGCCAGAGGAATAACCTATACCGAGTCGCTCAAGGCAAGGTATGGCATGTCCATCTCTTTCTCTTGGGCCTAAGCTTACTACGCTCGTGTAACCCAACAGCTGGAGGCCCCCAAAGTACATTCGAGAACGCTCTGAGGCCCAGCATCAAGCATTACGAGAAAAATTTCACATCTTGGTTGAGGGTGACGACATTCCTCCCCCAATAGAACATTTCGTCGTGCGTTTTGGTGTCATCATGGTACCAACCGTTACATTGACCACAATCAGGACATGAAAATACCAGAAGCCATACTTGAATACTTGAAATCGAAACGCATTGTTACTCCCACTCCCATTCAGCTCCAAGGAATCCCAACAGCGTAAGCCCTCTGGCAGTCGGTCTTCGTCCATTAACAGAGTTTTAGTTTCTCAGGCCGCGACATTATTGGCATAGCTTTCACGGGATCAGGGAAGACGTTGGCATTCTGTCTGCCACTCATCATGCTTGCACTGGAAGAAGAATTCAAGCTCCCCTTTGTTCGCGGTGAAGGGCCGGTTGGCATTATCTTATGTCCATCCCGCGAACTAGCCAATCAAACGTACGAAAATGTGGTCACCTGGTGTGCAGCTCTAGCCAAGGATGGGAAATATCCTCCACTGAATTCCCTACTTTGTATGGGTGGGATTTCGATGAGTGATCAAAGCCACGTCATGACCAAAGGGTTGCACATAGTTGTCGCCACACCTGGGCGTCTCATCGATATGCTTGAAAAAAAGAAGTTTGCACTTGACTCGTGTAAATACCTCTGCATGGATGAAGCAGATCGTATGATTGATTTGGGCTTTGAAGAGGATGTTCGGAACATCATGAGTTTTTTCAAAGTCAGTCTATGATTACCCAGATTTACTGCTTGTTTTCAAACGATTTTCATGCAGCATCAGAGGCAGACGCTGTTGTTCTCCGCTACGATGCCTAGAAAAATTCAAGAGTTCGCCCAAGAATCTCTTATCAAGCCTGTGCTGGTCAACGTCGGGCGTGCCGGCGCTGCGAATCTGGACGTCTTGCAAGTTGTTGAATACGTCAAACAGGAAGCAAAGATGGTCTACCTTCTCGAATGTTTACAGAAGACCCCACCTCCTGTGATCATCTTCAGCGAAAACAAAAATGAGGTAGATGGTGAGCTTATTTATGTAATGACGCATTTGGTGATGTTTTAATAATCCAATATCAGACATACAAGAATACCTGCTTCTTAAAGGTGTTGAAGCTGTTGCAATTCATGGTTCAAAGAGTAATTTAACTTCACATATTTGTTTTTCTCCTACTCACTCTTTGATAGCACAGGAAGAGAGGCAATATGCGATAAAGTCCTTTAAATCTGGTGCCAAAGACGTGATGGTTGCCTCAGGAGTTGCTTCAAAAGGCTTAGACTTCAGCGACATTCAACACGTCATAATATTTTCTATGCCTAAAGAAATCGAAGATTATGTTCATCAAATCGGTCGTACTGGTCGAAGTGGCAAAACAGGGATTGCAACAACATTTGTTAATATGAACACGCCTGAACAAACTCTCCTCGACTTAAAATATCTATTAATGGAAGCGGGCCAAAAGTCAGTGTGTTCAGGTGATAAGCTTGCTTCGTTAGCTGATATCAAGTTGATAGAGTGCCTCCCTTCCTTTCATGTATCGACGATCCTCGTGCGGCGCAGGGCGTTTCTTCAAATGGCTGCCCTGTTTGCGGAGGTAGGCATCATCGTGGACTCTGTATATGCTTTTATTGACACTCTTTTTTAGGTCTTGGACATGGAATATCAAACTGCCCCAAGCTCGAGGATGCTCAGCGGAGACAAATGGCTTCGCACCGAGCAACCAATGATGGTGGGGGTTACTGATGTTATGTGAAGAGAATGTGATAAGATTGACTAAATGACATGGGGCCGACCTATGCAGCAACCAGAGAAGTTTATTACGGTCTTAAAGAGGTCTTCTGAGTCTCATAGCTACACCATGGTGATGAATGCTTGATGGCAAGACGCGCAGGTCGCTTTTTCTTTTCAACTGCCAACCGAGGTCATCGTACACAACAGCCTGATTATTAATGATTTAATCATAAACATTTAACGATCCAATTTTTTGCGATACTGACGAACAACGTGAAGATCCATTCTAATGTCATAGGCGACCCGGAGGTTTACCGTTGCTACTAGGCACAGCAGGGGAAACGTTCTTTGTGATGCTACCGGTGAGCCGGGGAAGACGAATCTTTAGCGATGGGGTGGCTGGAAGAGAAATGGAAGGTATAAGGCGACTCGAATTTGACGCGGTCGGTGTTGCATTCGGTGGTTGCATGGGACCTTGCTGAGAAGAAGTCTGGATGGTGGTCTTTTTCCTAGGCTTGACCTTTTTATCCTTTCTTTTTTCGGAAGTTTTCCGATCGTCAATTTCAACACCATTTGTCTTTCCAACCTCAGGCAGTTCGTCCTCCCTGACCTTCCTTTTCCTCCCTCGTTTCTCTTTGACGTCTATGGGATGATCTTCGATTTCCTTCCGACGAAGGGCGCGAGGGCGCCTTGGAGTCATCTACTAAATGTTATTAAAGGAGCATGCACACAATGGTAGTTAATACCTACCTTGGGCACAGCAGAAGACGAATCCAAGCTTTCAGACACATTGGCCAAAGCGAAAGCGTTGTCAATCTCTTCGAGCTATAGATGTGATGGGTGAACCAAACTGATTCATAGGTTTTCTGGTACATACTTTGACATTGACAGCTCTGAGTTTCGATGGATTGGGAAGGAGAATAGGTGGGGTGATCAAGGCATTAAACACTTGAATATCTTTGTTGGGCTCTTCTATTCGCCTCAGTGAACTCTACGACGTTCATTAACAAAAAATGTGAATCAAAGTTTTCGAGAACCATACCCGAGCCGAAAGGCTATTCGAGTCGTGATTTTTGCTTTGCGATCGTAATTCACGGGTGCTCGCCTCCGGTTGGGCTTGCTGAGTGCTCCGTTTGCGCTTTGCGGTAGATGCTAGGGGACCGAGTGGCACATTCATAATTTCACTTGATGTACTTTGATGAGAGCGTGTCATCCCATTGACACCACCGTGTTTCGTTGGCGAACGCTAGAACCTGACGTGAGTAAAGGTGATAAAAGAATTCAAAAGTGAGCATGCTCACCTTGGCGACCGGTTGTGAACGAGCTGGCTTTGGTATAGGCAAAACTTGCACCTGTGAATCTGTCTGAACACTGCGGTCGACTACCTTCCTGACGCCTTTCAAAGTCACAACATCTGGGAAAGATTCTGATTCTGCTCCCCCAGACGTCTTGGCGGATGACAATCTGCACAATAACTATACATACATAGCCGGTCAGGTAGCCCAAAACAGGCGTGAAAAAGACGCTGCTCACTTGTGCAACCTTCAGATCGTTAATATCATCAATCGCTGGTCCAGTATCGGAGACTTGGTCATCCAATTCATCCAAGGAACTGAGTGATGTGAGAGGCGAGGACATTCCGGATGCTAAATCTATATCCCTATCGCGTGACTGGTCAACAACGTGAATGGAAGGTAGGCTGAGGATCTCACTTATTCGTTTGTTCGCCGACTCTGTTGAGTTTATTCCAAAAGTCGAGAACGATGACCCGTTCAGGAACTCTGTATCGACGACCATTGATCAAAACCTCGTCCGCGATGACTCTTGGATTCTGCGTGGGAGGAGAAATCTCAGGATGTATTACATCAACATTGCCATTGTTGTATTGTCGTGGCCTTGTAACCTCGATGGGGGGCGCATTTTGCTTTGGAATGCGACGCTTAGGCGGCTTCAAAAGTAAGTTTCATTGTAAAGTCATGGAAAGGATGCGCTCACTAGCACTCGTTCCGCGTGGTTGGGACACATCCATTTCTTGTTGAAAAGGGGCATCGTTGGTAGTGGAGGATTGAGGCAATCCAAGTGCCAGTGAAGGTGGCAATAGTCACAAGAAACAATACTCTTCCATGTCTCCGGAGAGGCCGCCTTTGAGGTTGATCGGCGAGGACGTTTTGAGGCAGGAGCAGTCGCGGCAAGCCCAGTTGGAAGTGCAGACATTCCGCAATGGAAACATAAAACGGGGGCGCCATTTCGATCGCGAAGGCGATGGGGCTCGCGGTCTTCCAACTGCCCATGACGACTATCTCGCTCTCAGACAAAGGAAAATCAAAACAAGAAAATGATATTCGTACTTGAGACGGGGAGGTTTCATCTCCGAACTGTCTTCGTAAGATCCTTTTGGACCCGTTGCGACTGTTGAACTCGATGAGAGATGCAGCAAAGATGACAGATAACTGGATTCTGACCATCTTTAAAGAAAGATCTGAACTCATCAGGTAACTGAAATTCAACAGGAATGGAAGTTTCCAGTTGGTGTATGAGTGGGGACAACAATGACGGGGGTGGTTTTCGCGGTGGATGCTATAAAAAGTCCAGTCAAGACTTACTGCGCGCATTTAATGAAGGAGTTGGACGTACCTTTCGAATCGTGCAGTTCGGACAAAACCATCTGCTGTCACCCTCATCTACACCCTCCATGGGTGGGTCGAGGCACCATAGGTGGAAAGCCCTAGGGCATCCGTCACAATACACCAGCGCACCATAGGAACGACATGACGAGCAGTGGTCCTCATTATTCAGCTAATCAAACATGGTCTCAGATAACGCTTGGACGCCATAGAACGGAGACGACGCACCAAATTGGGAACGGGCTCGGGTGTATGTAGCGAGATAATTTTTGGCTCTTCTTTCACCCTTATTGGGGGAGTCTCTGCCTCCTTTTCCTTCCCCTTGTCTTTCCTTCTGGCTCTTCCACTGGAGCTCGCTTGTGGTGGATCTTGAAGATTGAGGGAGGAATTTGAGCGTGAGAGAGACAAATCATCATCGATAACCATGGTGCAGGAATCCGAGTCCACCAAAATGGGCTGTAAGGTTGAAGTTGAGCCACTCTCCAAATTCACGGAAGGATCAACGGTCGACGATATGCCTATCTGATTACGAGCTGAAGCGCGTTGAGCGCGACCACTTGCAGCTCTGGAGTGGACGATTGTGACGTGGACAGTATTGCAATAGGGAGTGCGACAAAAGAGGTGCAGATTACGGAGGAAATTGTTAGTAAGGTGAATGAGAAATTGGGAGGACAAGGACGTACCCTTTGTCGGCTCTGGAACGTTTCGACCTGGGGCCTTCAGGCTCATGACCAATAAGAGTGCCATGCATTACTCCAGAATACGTAGATCCAGGATCCGAAGTTGGCAGATACGAATAGACCGTAGATGGCTTTCTGGGATCGCGCTTTTGCGCCGATTGTTGCGCAGAAACAAGCGACGGAGGTCCTGGAAGAATTTCAGTTGCAAAACTAGCGTCGCCCTCAAGATGAGGCGGTTGCTGGACTGCGACTCCTGACAGCATGTATGCCGGCAGACTAGCCGTGGTGTTCATGACACCCCAAGACTGACAGCACTTCGAGGACGACAACGGAGACCAGCAGAGGGGGGACAAGCAGACAAATCAAGTCAGCGGCTCAGGTCCAACGTCGGCGACGGGCATTTTCCCGCATAACACATCTTTTTCATCATATTTTTTCGCAACTCGTAAATGTATTCATTCTATCAAAAGTGCTTATCGTTGTCGGGAACGTTGTCTACAGACGTACAAATATCATTGAAATACGAGAAACTGCAACCGCTGCAGCGTCAAGCATAGTTTCAGCTTAGCCAAAGTACAATAACGAGGAGCAACGGCTCACCGTTTGTTATTATTAAATGAACCAACGAGGACTACAAAAGTGCTAGCAGCCAGTCGCCTGCGAAAAAGTCATCGATCAAGCGTGAAATCAGCGCAAGATCCAAGACAAGGTTTCAAGCGCAACCAGGGTAATAAAGTTCCTCAAGTTCCAATGGAGTTCCTTGTAGTAAGATGTCCAAAGGATTCCTGTATATCATAGTCAGTTTTCCAACACTGCCAAACAATATTCATGGCCAACACTACCATCACCGGTGCGCAAGCCATCCACGGCCAGAATCCTCAGGTATAAACAAGCCGAGCGGTGGTTCCTTTCGAGGCTTATTTTCATAGTTTCTAGTCGAAACCGTCATTCGTAACCGAATCTATGAATCCACTTACTGGAAGGAGCACTGTTTTGCACTGACAGGTCAGTCTTGGAACATCTGTCACAGTCAATAACGGCAATCTGGGCGTTATACCAGCCGAAAGTCTTATCGACAAGGCTCTTCAAGTCCGCTTTATTGGAGGCGTTTACGGGAATCAGAGACCTACCGAATTTCTGTGCCTTTTGCTCAAACTTTTGCAAATCCAGCCAGAGAAAGAGATATTGGTGGAATATCTTCAAGCGGATGAATTCAAGTGGGCTCCTTTCTGTTTTTTTTTTTTTCCCTCTCCGTAAAGTGTTTTCATCCGTCTTGCAGGTACCTCCGAGCACTCGCTGCCCTATACATTCGAATGACCTTTAGGGCTGTTGAAGTATACGAGTTGCTCGAACCCCTACTCAAGGATTACAGGAAATTGCGACAACGAAATATGGGCTCGTACCTTCTAGGCATTTTTGTGAATGAGCTCAATGTTAAAGGTTCTCTTAGGAGGCTATGCCCTGACTTTCATGGATGAATTTGTGTATGCTCTGCTGGTTGAGGAGAGAGTGTGTGACATCATCCTCCCTCGTCTAATCAAAAGGCAAGTTTTGGAAGAAAACGGTGACATAGGCCCAAGGAAAAGTAGATTGCTCGACGCTATGGAGGGCAAGAGCGATCAAGGCAGTGATAAAAGCCGCAGTCAGAGTAGAAGTCGCAGCCGGAGTCAGAGCAAGAGTCGGAGTACATCTCCCGCCAGCTCTGGATATCTGTCTGCAGGTCGCACTCCCTCTGCAGGCTCTCGATACGTGTCTCGATCTCCTTCCGGTTCACGTTCGCCTTCACCCTCTCCAATTCATTCAGGCTGCCGTAGCGTTTCACTTGACCGAATGGACATGGATAAATAAATAAGCCACGACTTTCCCTATTACTTTTGTATGTCAAAATCCTGCTTTTTCCAGGCACCGAGCTGTGATGCAAGCAGCTTCCACCTATCCTCCACGAATGGTAAATCTCCTAGTGACTTGAGAGTTGCAGGGGAGATAAATCCACGATTTCTATGCTTGCCATACCAGACTGGGTTGCGAATTAATTGTGAATGTGATGTTCGGGTGTTCAAGCTTACTGATATCCTCGCGTCTGGTCGGAGCGGCAGAGACTCTGTCAGTTCGGCCTTTAACACAGTCACGCAGGGCGAAGGGGTTATAGTATTTGCAGACCACTTTCCCCCCATGTTTCTCGATTGCCTCAATGGCACTTTTGCTGGCTCTTGATGCAACAATGTATATGGGAGACTTGAAATGCTGGCTACCCTGGAAGATGCGAGATAGTTGAAAGGTAACCAGAAAACTGCTGAAGAAATCATACATCACCGAGAATCTTTACTCCGTCGTGAACATCGTGGATGCACCCGCTCAGAAGCAACTCCCGAGCAGTAATCGGCTTTTCGGGTGATGATGTCAAACGGCCCTGGTTTATCCAATGCTGGACTCGGTCGAGATTGACGGGTGCCCATGTCTTGTTATTTCTGGCAGAGTGTCAGGACATGAAACACATGAAATGCTAAGCATTTACTGGTTAACAAAACCTCGTTTGGGAAATAGCTTTGTGATTGGGGTTTGGCCTCCCTCAAATCCGGGTTTTATTCCAGCTCCAGAACGAGATTTCTGACCATTGGCACCCCGTCCTGCTGTGCCACCATAACCAGATCCCTGCCCTCGGCCGACTCGTTTTTGCTAGGATATGATGAGTCAAGAGGACTTTCATGAAAATAAAATATACGTTTTGTTGGGAGCCTCGGGCTGGCTTGAGATTTGCTAGTGACACACGAATTCTAGAAGACATGGTTGTTGGCAGTTGAAGAACTCTCGTATATAAGTATTTGTGTTCAAACCTTTTGACAAACAACAGCTTCAATGGTGCTGCCGCAACCACTCATCGCAATTTTGGGAACGACTGGTGTTGGAAAATCAAATTTGGGCGTCGAACTCGCCTTACGGTTGATCCGGGGAGTCTCAAATCATGGATGGAAAGGCGCGAAAATTATAAATGCTGATTCCATGCAGGTTTACACTGGGCTTGATATCATCACTAACAAGATTCCGGAGGCTGAGAAGCGAGGAGTAGAACATCTCCTCATGGACTTCAAGAAGCCCGGCGATCAGTATGTTGTTGGAGACTTCGTGCGTGATGCATTGAAACTTGTTGGTACAGATTGTGCACTAGGGGTGGAGGGTCACAACTTCTCATTAGATACACGAAATTCACGAAAGACAAGAAATCCCTATTGTTGTCGGTGGAACTTCATATTGGATCCAGCATTTGATGTTTCCAAATCGCCTGACGGGTCCCAATGCACCACAATCCGCTGCGAACACCTTAAATAGTTCTGACTGGTCGAAAGAGGTATCTGACTCGATTGCTGCTTTGCCACCAAATCTTCTGCAACTCTTCGGAAGCCTACCAGAGGAACCTCCTTCGGCAAAGACCAATCCTGATGAAGCTTTCGATCTTCATTGTCTTCTATGTCTCCTTGACCCTCCCTTGGGTAACCGTTGGCATTGGCGAGATACACGAAAAGTTTTACGGTCCCTCAATATCATCCTCGAGTCTCGTCGAAGAGCAAGCGATATTTTCTTCGATCAGTCTAGAGAGACTGGCTCTTGCAAGCCAAGGTTCGTGGAAAGATTTGAGGTGCTAAAATACTCTTAACATTTACAGATTTCGTACCCTCTGCTTTTGGCTTTACGCGGAGCCCTCACGCCTGAGACCACGTCTTGATAGTCGTGTTGATGAGATGATTAGGGTATGGACCATGATCTTCCGCTCAGGCGCGGAGCTGAGGTTCTGGATAGAAAGGACTTCTGGATGAAATACGCTCTTTGCGTGCCACTGCGGAAGCTGGTCGCAAAAAAAATGCCACTAATGAGATCTCACAAGCAGACTTTACACTGGGCATTTACCAGTCTATTGGTGAGCGATATCGCGTCGTACATTCGAAAGAGCTTCCGATGCTGCTTAGGATATAAAGAATTCGATGCATACCTTACTTCTCCGACCGATCTTCTCTTTAGGGAAGCCGTGGATCTCATGAAACTCTCAACAAGGCAATATGCTAAAAAACAAATCTCTTGGATGCGCAACAAGTTGCTCCCAGCTGTTTTGCAAGCAAATGCCGAAGAGCTTACTACACCTTTATATCTCTTGGATGCCACCGGTTTGTGAATATTCCTGTGTCATGACGTCTTATCGAAGCTTCCCAAGACCTGGAGGAAGATTGGGTTTTCAACGTCAGCGAACCTGGAGTCAAGATAATGGAAGGTAAAATTATCACTTACCCCACCATCACGGCTAATTTCAAGATGTGTCAGATTTTCTCGATTACAAGCAACTTCCTGAACCAAATTCTCTGTCAGAAAATGCAGCAAAAATGCTAAGAATTGACCAAAAGGACACCGAGTGAGTGCCTTGATAAACGAGAACAACCTTGTGTACCAATCATATATCAGCCCAACGTCCGTACTAAAAGCTCAACGCAAGATCATCTGCCCTGTGTGTACTCTTCAGGTTGACCGCCCAGTTATGATAGAGGGAGGCGATTCATGGATGGCCCATCAAAAGACCCGCATTCACAAAAAGCTTGCAGCCAAAGCAAACATTGAGTAAAACTTTGTAACTTCATATCACTTCGACAATTCTTCGTCCCACTTTTTTACAAGAAGTTTGCTTGATCCACTGTGGAGACTTCGCTGTGCAGTCCATTGAGGTAACCACTGCTCCCAACTTCCCCACATATCCTCTCCTTCACTCTCAGTAACTCCACAACGTGGATGTTTTCGTGGGTCAAGTAGTCGACCAATGACGTGGATGGCACCGTTTAATCCAACAACATCAGGCAAGACGACCCTCTGTCGGTTGATCAGAAATCGTGTGGTAACTCTGCCAGGCTGCCGCGGACCAGGAATTGGAAAAGTTATGTTAAACTTGTCGATTTGTGCGTGAAGGGTGTGATTGACGAGGAGTGTGTCTAATGTCAGTTTTAGGGAAGAAATCGGCTCGCGACGCGGTATGTTGATCTCAGCCAGCGCAGATTCTAAGGTGTACTCCCCTGCTTCCTGTGCCTGTTGAGGCAGAGAGTCACTGGCGCGAGAACTGGTATGGCCAGCTGGACTTTGCATCAAGAAATATGGACGTTCGTCCCCTACTGCCGTCATTGCTTGAGAAGCGCTGTTGTAGAGATACTGTGCATAATAAAAGAGTTTTTAAAAAGTGTCGCAAGACTGATCGAGCTCACCCGAATGTAAAACCAAGTCGGGCACAATGTGAAACTGGAGCAACTTTTTGAGCGCGGGTGCACCAAAGGGAGAAAACAGGAATAAACGAAGTTTCTCTGGAAGGACTTCGAAAGCGCGATTAGTTGGGGCGAAGATTGTCACGGCGGAGGCACCCTCAAAATGGCCCCTGTGTCCGTCTAGGCCCCGAACGTAGTGCAAATCTAGATCATCAGTGAGACCCATTCGTTGGATGGCTGAAGTCTGCAGACACGGTAAAGTTGATCAGACCTGAGAATATGGAGATGGATAATACATACCAGTGTGGAAAAGATTTGTGGAGCCATGAAAAGTTCTTGAAAGATGGACGGAGGAGGCAGTAGGGGATGGTTGATTGTGTGGACAACACCTTTCAATATTTCAAAAGGGTCGTTAAAAGAAAAGTATTGGTTGCGTATTCACCATTTGTGGCCATGACGTCAGGGCGAGTGATCCTCGTGTAGAGGTTTACAGTCGTGCGTGCAAGAAAGAAAGAACACTCAATTCTCACGCGTAAAGGTTGACTAGCTAATGCACCTGGGATGGTGAGATTAGCAGGAAAGGTCGTATTCAGCCCCAGCGCAGCGATGTCGAGGCTGCCTATCGGTATTATGTGATAACTTAAAATTGCGTGAACAATGGCCTTGATAAACCTCTTTCGATGTTCATCGTCAAGCTTGTGCGGAGATGTTTTGGCGTCTATCAGGTAAGCGAAGTTGGCTAGATCATGAGGTCCATGGTCAATGTCTTCTTCTGTCAAAAGGTGACGATGCTTGCGCCGCAATGCCTTGTCGGGAGGAGCGAAAAAGGTGATTCTGTGGGAGAGGGTTGGTAACCTTGGCCGAGTTTCTTAAAAGACTGACTTGACAGAGGGGTTATCAAGCAGAGTGGTGAGATCCTCGACATAGTCGATAGCCTTGACCAAGAGAGAGAAACTCGGAGCAGGGTGAATAAATTGAGATTTGACGCGGGCAGAGAACTCACTTTGGGTCGCGGCGCAATGTTTGATAGATGGTGGCACTGGTGGTGGTGAAAGTGACCTGTGTGTCAGCAGGAGAGTAGGCTGGATGGGCAGTGACGAGGGCGATGAGGGCGACGACGAGAAAGGAGAACAGACGCATGTTGGGGAGTGAATGAAGGGCGCTCATATTATAACAGAACATAAACCTATGTGTAAATTACGTCATCGACGCATTACTCGGCCATTTGACGGAATTTATCCTGCATTTCTACATACAACCCGTCCAATTTCTGCTTGATGGCCTCTTTGCCCTGCGATGGCGACTGAATGTAATAAATATATCACTTTATGTCAGTCCAACATTCACATTTAGAGCCAAACCAACGCACCTCAAATTTCATTTGAGAAAGCTTGAACATAATGTCTCCCACCGAGTCCTTAATCTTCGCGAATGTAACCTCATTCTGCGTGACCGCCTTGATGGCCGCATCATGGAATCCTACAAAGTTCCTCAACATTGCGCTGGTCTTGTAGAATGGACAGTAGCGGTCGTATTCGCTCATTCCGTTCTGTTGCAGGAAGTCGTCCTTCAGCATCCGCGCCACTTCCAGTGTGATTTTGTCATTCTCTCCGAGAGCACTCTTCCCGACCAGTTGTACAATCTCGGCCAAGTCTTCCTCTTTCTGGAGAATTTCTTTGGTTTTCGTGCGCAGCTCCACGAATCCCGGTTCCGTTGTTTCATAGTACGGCTCTAGAACCTTGGTATATTTGGAGTAAGAGAGGGACCAATTGACAGACGGGAAGTGTTTCCGTTGTGCAAGCTTCTTATCGAGACCCCAGAAGACCTGTACGATACCAAGCGTCGCAGATGTGACGGGATCTGAGAAGTCACCACCGGGAGGTGATACGCTGCCGTTGTTCATGATTGCGATCAGTAAAATCAAACATGTTACCAGCGGACTTACGCTCCAACGATTGAAACCGTGCCTCGCCTTTCAGGATTTCCAATGCATACAACCTTCCCTGCGCGTTCGTAAAAACTAGCTAATTTAGTTCCAAGATACGCGGGATAACCCGAGTCCGCTGGCATTTCTGCCAAACGACCTGAAATTTCCCGGAGAGCTTCTGCCCAGCGAGAAGTTGAATCGGCCATCATGGCCACGTTGGTGCCCTGGTCGCGGAAATACTCGGAAAGGGTGATTCCAGTATAAATAGAGGCTTCACGTGCAGCGACAGGCATATTGGAGGTGTTGGCAACCAATGTAGTTCGTTTCATGATGGGTTCTTGACGGTCGCCAATTTCCATCGTAAGTTCAGGAAACTAAAAATGTGACGATATATCAATGAAATAGTAGTCAACTCCTACCTCCATCAAGACTTCTGCCATCTGTCGAGCGATCAGTTATGAGAGGTTAAATCGATACTTATTTATGTACACACCTCGTTCCCACGCTCTCCACACCCAACGTAAACGATGATATCGCTATTAGAAAATTTTGAAAGGGCTTGAGAAATAACTGTCTTTCCACAGCCGAATGCCCCGGGTATCGCAGTTGTACCACCTTGGACACAACTTGACTGCAATGAGAGGCGACAAACAGCACGCGCTGATATAAATGCTCACGGGAATAAGGCATCGAGAATACGCTGACCAGTAAGGAGTGGATAATCCGCTGTCTGCTTCTCGGCCACAGGACGAGGCGCCCGTACTGGCCAGAGTTGCATCATTGTATGCTTTGTCGTCTTTCCCTCAAACTCTGTTTCTAAAACAACGTCCTGAATTGCCTGAGTAACCCCGGCTTCCTTTCAAATGTCGGCAAATTACTCACGTCGACGGTATAATGGCCTTTCTCGGCGATGTGGGTAATTGTGCCGAGCGCTCGAGGTGAGAGCATAATCTTGTGGTTGTCAACAAGTGAATTCTCGTACACGCCACCAAATATATCACCCCCACTAATATGATCCCCAACCTATCAAAGTGAATATCAATGAAAATTGCGGGCGTGAAGAAATAAATCTACCTGGAATGTGGTAGGTTTGAAGTCCCATTGTAGCGATCGTTCAAGGGCCTTGGTGTTAATGCCACGCGGTATGTAAATCGATTTAGAGAGCTCTTGGATTGCCTGTAGAAGAATCACAAAATGATCTGAACAAGGCAAGCCATGCTGATACTCACTCGTAGCGGACGCTGAATTCCGTCAACAATGTTACCCATCAGGCCTAGTTAAAGAGAAATGTGAGTGGATGCATATGTTAAAAAAAGACAACTAACCTGGACCCAACTCGACGCTGAGGGGCTTTCCAGTACGTAGAACAGGGTCACCAACGGTTACACCTGAAGTCTCTTCATAGACCTGGATAGTGGCTTTATCGGCCTCGATTCTTATAACCTCTGTTTGGATGAACAAATAAAATGGGCACTCGGCTGCAACGGAGTGGACGGACCTCCAACGAGTTCATCGTGACCAACACGAACAAGTTCGTACATGGCGGCGCCAACCATGTTTTCAGCAATTACGACGGGGCCAGAGACGCCAAAGACCTGACCAAATCTGCTTTCCCTGGACTCATCCCTGATCTTTGGAAGATCTCTCTTTGCGTTTTGAAGTGCGCCAGCCATGATAAGGGACGAGAAAGTTTGTTTGTACTTATTTGGTAATTATGACCTGTGACATTGCGTCACCGTTTTAGGGAATTAGTCACAGGCCATACTCTAGTCACATGATAATAATCACGTGAGAAAGTGACGCGTCTCTCTCTCTTCCCAAAGTACTTTATTATACCTTATAGTATACGAGTACTATGCCGCCCAAATCGTAAGTTTCTCCTCGTCGTCGCCGTATATTTTCAGCCTGACCTCTCAACAGCGACTGGGAAAAGTGTACGCAGCCAACGTCTCCATCGACTCATTGCTGACTATCTACTGCAGATGAAAAGAAGGTCGATGACAAGAAGGAAGAAAAGATCGTGGGTTTGTATTCTGCAGTTTGTCGGTTTTTTCAGTTATTCACCACTTTATTCTACAGCTCTCGACGACAGTGATATCCAAATTCTGAAAACTTATGTATGTCGGTTCGTCTTCGTCTTACAAACATGCCTACGAGCGTTTTCAGGGTCAAGGTCCATATGCTGCCAAATTGAAGGATGTGGAAAAGGACATCAAGGATATTCAGAAGCGGATAAATGAGAAGCTAGGTCAGCCAAGAACTAATGCGTTATGTTGCAGTTCCAAACATTTTCGCAGGAGTAAAGGAATCGGACACCGGTCTGGCTTCTCCGAATCTTTGGGATTTGGCCGCGGACCGGCAACGAATGGGAGAAGAACATCCCTTACAAGTCGCACGTTGCACAAAGATCATTCCAGTGGATCCCAAACTCGCCGAAGCAGCTAAAGCTGTGAATGCTCAAGGCGCTTTGCAAGGACAAAAGGGTGCTGACGAGCAAGACAAATATGTTATCAACATCAAGCAAATTGCCAAATTTGTCGTCGGACTAGGTGACCGTGTTGCAGCAACTGATATCGAAGAAGGGATGCGTGTTGGGTGAGCACTGATATATACTCTCCTCGTACCTCCATTAAATCTCAGCTATACAGTGTTGATCGAACAAAGTATCAAATACAAATACCTTTACCACCCAAGATCGACGCGTCCGTGACGATGATGCAAGTTGAGGAGAAGCCTGATGTAACCTATTCGGACATAGGGGGATGTAAAGAGCAGATTGAAAAGCTACGAGAAGTTGTCGAAACACCTCTACTCTCTGTATGTGTCACCACCCCGTTTAAAAGCAATGTTGACATTCTGCGCAGCCGGAACGCTTTGTTAGCCTTGGTATTGATCCCCCGAAGGGCGTGCTTCTCTTTGGCCCGCCAGGAACGGGAAAGACTCTTTGCGCTCGTGCTGTCGCTAACCGAACCGACGCCACTTTTATTCGGGTGATTGGCTCTGAATTAGTCCAAAAGTATGTCGGCGAAGGTGCGCGTATGGTACGCGAGTTGTTTGAGATGGCACGGAGCAAAAAGGCATGCATCATTTTCTTTGATGAAGTGGATGCCATTGGTGGTGCTCGGTTTGATGATGGTGCTGGAGGCGATAATGAGGTGCAGCGAACGATGTTGGAGTTGATCAACCAATTGGATGGCTTTGATCCGCGAGGAAACATCAAGGTGTTAATGGCTACTAATCGGTTGGAATCTCTCATCAACGTCATGGTTGCATATGTTCACATCCTGCGTAGGCCAGACACCCTTGATCCTGCTCTCCTCCGCCCTGGGCGTTTGGATCGTCGAGTAGAATTCTCGTTACCCGACAACGAAGGTCGGGCCCATATTCTGAGAATTCATGCTAGGAGGTTTGCGTCAACTTTTTGAGGCGTCCCAATTGACTGACTGTTGAGTTAGTATGAGTGTGGAGCGCGATATTCGATTTGATCTCATTGCGCGACTCTGCCCCAACACGACTGGAGCAGAGCTGCGATCTGTTGCAACGGAGGCGAGTGATGATCCATCTCTTCCGGTGAATGCTGACTGAGGACTCTTTGTATAAAGGCTGGGATGTTTGCCATACGAGCTCGACGGAAGGTAGCGTCCGAACGTGATTTCTTGGACGCAGTGGAAAAGGTGGTGAGACAGGGTACCAAGTTTTCGAGCACGTAAGTGGCGAGTATTCTCTTGTTGCAAGAGATGCTGATTTTTCTTATGCAGTCCACTCTACCAAGTGTACAATTAGAAGATTACTTTGATATTTCACTTGTACTTTGTTATTTCTTAGGCTGTTAATTACCGTTTCCTCTTTGTTATGTTGCCGACCTCGACGCCGCTACGCTTTCTTTGTGCCCAACAGCGCGTTCAATGTCGTCTTGAGCGACGACTCTACTCTCGTCGAGCTCCTCAGGGAAGGTCGACGGCAGTGACAGATCTGCTGTCAAACTACCCAACTCCTCGACCGTTAAACTTGTCCCAGTTGTTGTCTTTCCAACGGTCACTGAGCCCCGACTCTGTCTTATCGTCCGTCTCCTACGCCCTATCCGAGCTCCCTCGTCGACTTGCCACTCGCGTGCGGTCGTTGGAGTCTCTTCCCTTCATCGTCGGCACTAACCCGTACGTGGCCAAGACCCTCGAGGCATACAGGGAGAGCTTCGAATGGCTTGCCAGTCACCCACCCGTTACTGACCTCGAGGAAAACAAGAGATTTGTCCAGAAGCTTGCAGATCTTGTTCAGCGACATGCAAACGACATCCCCGTCATGGCCAAAGGGTCCGTCCATTGCACTCGTTACCTGCTCACCCGTTCACTTGACGACAATAAAGCTTTCAAGAATGTTCCCGCTACATGTCTCTGTCAGAAATTAGCAATTTTCTTGATGGCGCCATACGAAATCGCATCTCCATACGCCTCATTGCTGAGCAGCATATATCGGTCTCGTATGCCTTGACAAACCTCACAGACGCCTCACATGTGGGAGTGGTCGACATGCAATGTTCTCCCAAAAAGACGGTCGAGGTGTGCGGTTCATTTGTGACCGAACTGTGCGAGGCAACGCTTGGTGCAAGCCCATCAATTATAATTGACGGGCACACTGACGCTGTTTTTCCGTACGCTCCCCTTTTGCTCAGTTTTTTTCTGCCTCTTAAGTGTGCTCCTACAGCTACGTTCCAGTCCATCTGGAGTATATTCTCACCGAAATCTTGAAGAATTCCTTTCGAGCGACTGTGGAGCATCACATAGCGCCAGCTGGCTTGGGTTCTCACTCGCTCCCACCTGTTGTTGTTACTCTTTCATCTCCCCCTCAGCGAGGATCTAAACCTGGTGTCTCATTTTTCTCGATTCGTGTAAGGGATCAAGGCGGGGGTGTGTCACCCAGTCATATGGCGCGAATATTCTCGTACGCCTTCACTACTGCTGGCAGAGGCGCTGAGAATGGTGTTGACGACGTAGACGGAGCTGCCGGCCCATATGTGGCTCAGCGCGTTGGAGGTGGGTTGGCAATTGACAACGGAAGTAGCACGGGAGATGTGGGACTCTTTGGCGAAATTGCAGGAAAGGGTTTGCAGGCTGGAATTGGAACCATAGCTGGACTTGGTTACGGATTACCAATGAGTAGGTTGTACGCCAGGTAGGCCATCCAGCTACCGTTCAAGATATTGTTCTAATTCGACGTAGGTATTTTGGTGGTTCGCTTGAGTTTTTGTCATTAGAGGGGTGGGGTGCGCTACAATTGAGTTATCTATCTTCTGTGCACATATCTGATGGGTCGTGGCAGGGAGTGACGTCTTCCTGACGCTGCGGTGCTTGGACGAAGCAGATGATTCCAGGATATAATTGCATCAGGCAAAGGCGTCGTTTTTTGTATAAAACGGCTAAGGTAACGGAAGATCTCTCCCGGAGATGGATTATATATTGCAGAATGATGCGTGTAGGGTGATTATACCAGTGATAACAGCAGTGATACAGTCAAGTAAGTTCATGGGTAAATTCTAGTTCCGGATTTAGTATGGACAAACATTTTGGACGACAATGTAGTGAAGAAGACAGGAAGCAATGTCTGTCACTTGGTTGAACTTGACTGCGATGCAGGAAAAATGTCAGCCCTTTCTTTCTCTCCTGCCCAGAAGTGTTACCACTCACTGCGAATCCGCTCAGCGTTCGGCTAGAACCAAGAGACCCGAGCCCTAGATGAGCTTGCGACGTTCGGTAGGGACGTGAAGAACCCATAGTTAATGCATGCGAATTGCTTGGCGTCGTGGGGCCGCCGTTAGTCGCCGTTCGAGAGGAACGCGCAGTGAGGGGGGTAGGGGCACCGATGAGTGACTTTTTGGGTGTCTCAGCCATCTGCTTGCTCCGATTTCCAGTGAGGTTTGAGGAGGAAGCCTTGCCTGCTGAAGGCGGGGGTTTCAGTCTCCGTCCAACAGTTACAAACGGATGCCGCATAGCCGCTTGTGGTTTAATTCGTCGCTCGGGATCCCAAACGAGGCATTTTGAAATAAAATCAACAAACTCCTCATCGTTACACCGCAAAACTTGACTGAGTGTTTTTGTGCCTGGCCTGCGTCGCCTGCCTTTCGAATTGATGACGGCACGAGGGGCACCGTTAGTATCTACGAAAACATTAAACACGTCGGGATAGATATTAAACGAAATCTCTTACCAAAAAACAGTTTCTTGCGAGAGCTACGGTTGACAAATTCCTTATCAGGAATACCCAGGACTTCCATGATGCAAGATAGTTGCTCTTGTTCATTCTCTCCAGGGAATATTGGAAATCCTGTGTAAAGCTCAGCTAAAATGCATCCCAAGCTCCACATATCAATAGCCATATGGTAATTCATGCCAAGAATTACTTCGGGTGATCGATAAAAACGGCTTTGAATGTAAGTATAGACTGGAAGAAGGATGTCAGAGGAGGCATGCACGTAAAGGCGAGCCGACGAACTTTTCTCATGCTCGAAGCAACTACTACCAAAATCGATGACCTTGATGGCGCTTTTAGCAGGGTGTCGCAACAAGACATTCTGCAGGGAATGAGAGACACGCCTCGGAATGCCCCAACGATGCGTACCTCGGGTTTCAAGTCACAATGGACTATACGGTGGTGACGCATCAAAGTTAATGACATCAACATTTGGCTGGTAAAGCGTCGTATCAGGGCTGTTGTAAAGCCTACAAAACCGTTGGCCTTGATAAGCTCATAGAGGTTGATACTGAGCAGTTCCATAGCGATGCAGAGGTGGTTTCGAAAGTAAAAGTGTTCCGTCATCTTGATCACATGGTGTTTTTCGTCGACATCCTGGTAAACAGTTGTGAGCGAGAACTTTTGGGGAAGCAACGAAATGCAAGACGAACCCATTTACGAAGGTTATCAAGAATTTTTATTTCCACTAATGCTTGGTGATGGAACCGCTTTTTGTTCCGGATGATCTTGATAGCGACAGATTCTCCAGTACTATAATCGCGACAGTGCAATACCTGACCGAATGACCCCTTTCCTAGTGTGTCGATGACTTCATAACGATATGCGAGGTGGTCATTGTTAACAACCAAGTAGTCTCCTCTTTCGTCATCATAGCCATAGTTATTCAATGAATTATCAAGGACCGCAGATTTCTTTTTGCTTTTTGCACCGATGCAATAAACTGATGGGTAGTCAAGAATTTCCTTGCGTTCGTAATCCGATAAGTGTTGCGCTTGACTGCCCTTCAAGATGGCTGGGTATTCAGGACTTAGCGAAGCAAGATTAAAAAGAAGAGTGGTCCGGCTTTACCTGAGGGGGATGCTGGAGCACTAGGAGGGATGGGTTCGGGAAACTTGAGTAGATCATCCAATTCTTCCTGAGTAGCACCAGACGCGAGTTTCTTGGCTTGTTGTCGTCTAATGTACTGCAACATTTCTTCGTCTCCAAGAAGCTCTTCTTCATCGACAGAGCTAGGTGCCGGGGAGGGAGTAGAAAGGGATTGCCGACTCGAAGATGGGGAACCTATCGCCTGGTAGATATTTTGGGTTGATGTTGAATTTGATGAACGCGCAGTAGGCTTTGCTAGCAATTTGAGACCTTTTGAAGGAGAAAGTGCCGAAAAACGATGATGTGCGGTTTCCGTTGAAGCAGGGGTGGATATCGAGGTAACTGAACTTGTTGAAGATTTGCGTAGCCCGATAAAGGAGACAGAGTCACGGTTGCCTTTGCGATGGAGTAGGCTTGTAGATGAGGTCATTGCTGTGGACGATTGGCGAGGGGGTCGTGACGTCAACGCAGATGGGGATCCACGAATTGACGATTGCCTTGTAGGTCCTGCCACGACTTTGGGTGTAGTCCCATCCTCACCTTCCATGACACCAAACTCGTTGGTAGAGAAAGACGTGGGTGAAGAATTTGATGGCCCGAATCCGGTGGTGTGGGTACTCGCTCGGCGGTTTGTTAAAGTTGATGCAGAGTGCTTCAACGGTGGAGAAGGGACAGCTGATGTTCGGCTTGAGATCCGGGGAATCTTTGTTGGAGTTTCTTTTGGAAGACCGATGACGCTGTTCGTCAAGGATGAAGGAGGATCTCTTCCATCTTTCAAAGTCTGCGAACTATTAGTGCCATTTGTTCCCACAGAAGGAGAGCCCGCGATGGTAGGTAATTGATTGCGGGTACGAAGGGAGGAGTCAGACTGCTTTTGCAGTGAGCTGACGGTCTGAGATGTCAGTCGCGACGAAGATGAAGACGTTCTGTTGCTTGGAATCGACGTTGAAGATACAGTCGAAGATTTGAGTTTTGCCACTCTTTGGGCGGTTACAGGCTCAATCGCAGATATTTGCATTGGAGGAAGATTGACAGGAGATTTTGGTTTCCTAGGATCAGTGGAAGAGAGAGTCTGGTTAAAGTCTAAGGGGATGTCATGGAGGAAAAATAAGGAACACGCACCTTGCCCCGTTTCCTGCTGATGAGTACAGAAATGCGGCTCTCACTTCGATCTTTGTCCTCTTTCTTCTGTTTCTCTTTTTCGAGCTTCGCCTTTTCTTTTACAGCATCTCGCGCAGCGTCTTTTAATTTCGAATGTTCTTTGGCTGCATCCTTAGCATCCGTATGAAGGCTTCTCCTTGAATTTGACTTTAACAAGGAAGGAAAACCGAGACTTAAGACGGACGATTTCTTCTGAGCCGCACCAGGTGCGCAAGTTGAGAGTGAGTTATCATAAGCAGGAGAATTGCTTGCCTTTGAGCGGGGTTGTGAATTAGAAAATGAAGCAGATTGTAGAGTAGGCGAGGAGGAACTCGCCGTCCCACCAACGACAGGGGGAGGCACCTGCATCGACTGAGAGGACGATCGACGGAAGAAGGGGATGGAAGAAGGCGTGAGACGCTTTGACTGTCCACGTTGAACAGAAGAAGTGGGACTCAACGGCCCGGGTTGAGGTGCGGACAACGCTGAAGTCGTATTATTGGTGCTTGCACTTGAGCTCGTTCCGGGACGACTAGCACCGCGGTCAGGAGTCTTCGCTTGAGAGGTTGGAACTACCGGACTGTGAATGGATCCAATTGACGAGAGGGACGCCAGAGACCCTGCTGATGCCATTGCCTCTGGTTGTTTGGGAGACCAGGGCAGCCTTGAGGTTGAAGACGAACTGGTTTGTTCTTTGGACGTGGACTTCCGCAGCTGTTGACCAAACGTGACAGATCGTGGACTGAGGGGAAAGCTAGATTTCTGACTCGACGAGGAAGGAGAGCTTGATAGCCTGAGATTGAGCGCGCTTGAAAAACTCCACTTTTTCGAAGGCGTCTTCAAAACAGGGAAAGTGGGATCGGGCTGAGGGTTGGGCGCAAACGAATAATGCTGGCTCTGCTGACGTTCTGCAGAGGAAGACGAGGGCAATATTTCCGGAGTGCCATGATAGGACGGAACTTCAAGAGACATGTTGCGATTTGTGACATCATCTTGGCTACTTTGCTGTTCTCGCCCGTCTGTAATTATTGAAGGAAAAGACAAGCTGGCAGATGTTGTTGGAGGGGAACGATATGACGACAGGTCCTTTGGTAAAGGGGGAACGGGAGGAACGAGCACATCCTCCGTTGCTTCACCATTCGCTGCAAGATGCGCTACACGGTCCTTTAATAACGTTGCGTCTGTCGAATGGATGCTCGAGATATCGCTGCTGGCGCTATTTCGCCGTCCTTTGCTTGATGAATGACGACCTGACGTGATTGAAACCGAGGTCAGACTTGTGCCAGCTGATATAGAGGCCGAGTCACGAGAGCTCGTGGTGGGGGTACTCCCGTATGTGGTAGACGAGGTGGAACCACGCTTGGGAGTAAAACTTGACCTTGCACTGGTCAGAGTCGTCTTCTTGGGTGTCTTGTCTTGAGATGCCAATTGTTCGTCGCCACTGATGGCTGCTGCCGACACCTCCGCATCGATATGACTTTCGTTTGTATGAGTTACAGTATGCCGAGGTTGAGAGGGTTCCTTGTCCTTTCCAGTATGGGTATCTCGTACGTAACTACTTCCCCTCTTATTCTTTCCAGAATCGGAGGAGTTGACTCCTTCCCACTGTGTTCCAGATTTGCCTGCCGGTGTACCAGGACGACTGGAACTGGAGGGTCGACCAAAACTGCCAACACTTGCGCGAGCGCGAGCACCCTTACCGCTCAGCCCGTCGAGCTTCCTTAGAGCTTCTGCCGTAGCTTCATCATCGAGTCCAGACCAGCCTTCTTGAGTACCCCGAAGTAAAGAATGGGCTACGTTGGGAGAGGAGTGGAGATTGTCCTTCGATGATGAATTGGACGGGGCAAGAGTATTGGTGGCGCTGGATGTATGCCGCAGAAATTGTTGAATCGAAGACGAAGACGGGGAAGGGGGAAGGTGGGAAAAATCTGTGTTGTGAACGCGGCGAGAGTGAGGATTCTCGGCATGATTTGAAGAGCTTGAGCTAGCAGAGGTCTGCCTTACATGCCTGTCAGACTTTCCACTAGATAGCGGAGCATTGACGGCGGGGTTAATCGTAAGACCACTGCTTTCTCGCCGCCGGTCTCTTCCCTTCGTATCACGAGAAGAAGAGCTGGATGAGCTGTTGACGTTGAGACTGCGATGCCTTCCCGAAGCCAATTTTTCATCCTTGGACTTTTCCTTGCCAGCAGGCATTGTTCCAATACGTTTTGAGACCAAAACGCCAGTTTGGTCCATCTCAAATTCATCAGAAGTCCGCTTCTTGGCTCTCCTCGAGGACTGTGCAAATGCGCTTGGGGGTGATGCTATTTCATTGGTATCCAGGAGTTGCGGCAATTCTAAAACCTGGCTGGCCTTTGCAGCTCCATCTTCAAGCACAAGCGCTGATCCTCGATCTGGAAGGATATGGTTGACATTTCGAGGATATAATATCTCTTCACCACCGCTCTCGTCTGCTATCGATGGTTGGGAACGAGGTGGTCGAGGTGGTGGCTTTAGTTGTTGAGGCTTACAGAATGATTACATGTCAGGTAAACAACCTTGAAAACGAAACAAAGGGTTTACCTCCTCCTCTTTCTCTGACAATTCGCCATCGACAGCCTCAATTGTCCAGGGACTATCAGGCCCATCATCCTCAACATCTTCAGGAACAACGACATCATATCCGTCGATATCTGTTGCTTCGTGAGCGGGATGAACGCCACTGCTTCTTTCTGATGCGGCCCAACGGGGGGTTGCGAGTTCACCAACACCAACAAGACCCCTGCGGTCAATCGCGGCTGGGTTTCGAGCTGGAGTTATGGGATCACCGATAGGCAGGTACTCCGGAGTGGTGCTAAGAAAATTTGAAGAAGCTGGAAGAGGAAGAACCGGTGAATCGGAGGGTGACTGTATGCCAAAATAGTACGGGTCGAGAGACGAGGTCGCGGAACCTGAACGAGAGACAGGTTCATCTGGATCAGCGGTACCGTGCCCTCCCTCAGTAAGGGAAATGTTGATGCTTAGCTGTTGGAAGAGAATGGATGAGTTGTAATAAGGCGATATGAATGTACAAAGCGGTACTTGGTCGTTCAGCCTGTCATTAAGCTTTACAGAATGTTCGCGGTTGTAACGAATCTCTCCATCTGAGACGGCCTTTCTGTCCTCGTCTGGAATATCCAAGGCTAGAGGTCGGTCTCTCTTCTTGTGAGAGAGATGAGGGGACGGTGGTGCGGACATGAGTGAAGGAGAAGAGAAAGAAAAAGAAAGGAAACTGGCAGGAATAACTGGAAAAGTGCCAGTAGCTGGCTGCCAAGAGCAGGCTCTTGAACAGGCTATTATAACCAAGTTATTATATACAACTTATTATGTACCACATGTTGTTGGCATTAACCGTGTGAATTATAAATATACGTAATCCTCACCTATCACGGAATAACTCATCCGGTACAACACATGTCTGAATATCTAGATACCCCACATTCTCCTCCAAAGGCCTGCCATTCGACTTTGCCTTTTCTTCCATTAATCGCCGATGTCGTTCCTTGTCTCTCGCACTTTGTTCAGCCCGACGCCGCATCATCGCTTCGTGCTAAGAAAATGTTATCATCGTCGTTGAAATCAACCACTCCACCCATCTCACTTACTTTTCCATCGCCCAACTGAATCGGAACCTGTAAAATAAACTGTTAATTTCTCAGAGTTGGCTTCGTACAAAGTGGAAATAAAACCTGATCTCTCTCTCTTTCTTCTTCATTCGACTTTGTTCCAGCAGATGGTGCGGGTTGTCCTTCCCGTCGAAGGGCCTGTTTCGCTTTTCGACGCGCCTTCAGCTTGGCTCGCCGAAGCGCAGCCGACTCCTCAGTCCGGCCAGACGGACCCAAAGTTTCAGCCGTCTGGATGACGGGCTCAGAAGACTTGCCGCTATCTTGTTGATTTGCATCTACCCTAGTCCGCATTTCATCTCGTTTTTGGCCACGGTTCTGTGTTATTTTGAGTCCTCCGTCCCTCTTTAGAGATGTGTCTTTCTCAGTCTGTCGATGAAGGTTGAGCGATGCATTTAGGCTGGCCTGCTCTTGACTTTTCCATCTTGCCTCCTGCTCTGCCTTGAGTTGTGCCTCCCTTTGAGCCTTCAACTCGTTTTCCATCTTCAACCTCTCCTGCTCTTCAGCTTTCAACCGCGATTCAGCTTGCTTTTGTTGCTCCACCCGCTCTATTTCCTTTCGACGAGCCTCTTCCTGAAGTCGATGGAATTCTGCAACCTGCGCCTGACGGCGCGCCTCTTCCATCTGTCGACGTCTTTCTGTCCGCTCCTGTTCTTCTGCAGCCTGCTTCTCTGCCCGCTCTTGTTTTTTACGTTGTTTCTCCGCAATGCGCATCTGTTCTTCTGCGATTCGAGCCGACTTTTGTTGCTGCTCCATGGTTGTCTTCAATGCCAGTTCCTGCTTCCGCTTTGCCTTTTTAGACAACGAAGAATTACCATCGCCAGAAATGTCCCGTCGTTCTTCAGGGGGAACAAAGCCTTTCTATGCAAGGAAACAAAACGTGTGAACATGAAGACCATCTACTTGCCGTTGACTGACTTTGGTTTTCAAAAGATTCTTGATTTCATCAGACATTTCTTCGTGCTCCCAACAGCGCCGGACGTCATGTGTGGTCGCATCCTTGACAAGCAACTCTACCATGGATGGTATTCCGCTTGCTATTGCAAGCTGCAGGGGAGTGCGGCCGGCAGCGGAAACCTTGGACGGATGATATCCTTCTGACGACCTTCCTCGCCGATTGAGGAGGAAGCGAACAACGGGTGTGTTTCCGGCCTCGATGGAGGTGTGGAAAGGAGTCAGTTGAGACTTGTTGAGAGCAACGGGGTTTGCGCCTGTTCATTGGATGAGATGAAAAATTATAAAGGCGGAGAGGGGGACCTTGTTCAAGCAAAAATGAGACCAATGATTCGTCACAGTAGCTTGCGGCGACATGAAGCAAAGTTTCATATGGAGTATTATCGTCCTGTTTCCTTGATTGCTTGGGCTTTTTTCGGGGACTATTCACATCCAAGCTAAAATCCAGAACAGAGCGATGGACCGCTGCTGAGTTTCCTGCACGAGCAGACTGATAAAATAAAGGGAAATGATCAAGCATAGACGACAGATGAGCAATGTAAACACCTGAAACGCGTTTTCCAGAGCTGAGACTCGGCGATCCTCGGCGGCGGACTTTTCACGAGCACATCTCTCAGCCTCGCGTTGTTCTGCTTCAATTTCGAGTTCTGCACGATATCTTTAAAAGAAGCAATTTGAAGAGGGTAATACTACTGACCAAGTTCGCGCTTTCGCCTTTCATACTCCTCGTTCTCCCTCCTTTGCCGAGCAGAATTGGCGGACTGCCTTTCTTGGGATTCCGCAAAGCCACCAGAGAAAGTCGACAAACCCGCTCCGGCTGCGCCTGATCGCTGATAGCGATAACCTGGCGAATAAAAAGGTTTCTCTAGGCCGTTACAAAATCACTTGAAGACACTAACGGCGACCCTTTGTACTTGAATAGCGGTTGAAGAGCATCTCTGCAAACATAAATCTGCGGATAACAGTGAGATGAAAGGGAATTAGAATTCTTGGTAAACTAACGAACCTATAAAAGGCCTCTAGTTCCTCTTCATCCAAAGGAATGTCATCCTCTGGTGTAAAGTGACGAGCACCGAAGTGATCATGTGCGCTTGACTGAGCTGCAGGATCTGGAACATGACTGCGAGCTGGGTTGTCGTAGTGACGCAGGCAAATATCCCATGCTGCGCCAATCTAATGGAAGATGAATATGTGTTGCCAAGAGGACGAGGTAGAGGCTTGCCTCTTGAAAGCGTTGGGTGGCAGTGCTGTCGTTGTGGTTGCGGTCTGGGTGATGAATAAGAGCAAGACGTTTGTAAGCCTTTGAGGCGGTAGTCTGGTCAACGTCTGGATTGATGCTGAGGGTATTGAAGGCTTGAACCACTTCTGGCCTTAGAACCATGGTGGCGACAAAGGTGAGGATTACAATAAGTATGAACTTCAATATATGTGACCGACGCGACTGTCACACGAATAATATTGGAACATCGTGTACATACCCTGTATTCTTCTACGTAAATTCAGCATAAATTACAGTTTCCTGTTGGCCTGGGCCGCCTTGCAGCTTGTTCGCTGTCGTTCTTTCTGTCGTCCGTTGTTGGTACGCAGATCGCCAACTTAGCCACCTCTTAATTATAATTCAGAGGTTTCAGCTCCGCCCAACTGATTTTGTTGCCAGCGAAAGTGTGCATACGTTAACATCGTGCACATCTTGACCAGGCTCACTGACGGTCGTCGTGGTGTGTGTCTTCCCGCGGTCATGCACGTCGTGTTGTTACTCATGCGCTATGTCCCGGTGCCGCTATGCTGCTTCTGTCCGCTTCTCGTCCAGCATTATTCTGCCGTCATCTCTCGTCTAACTTTGGGGAATACTCGGGCATATTTCCATTTTTCAAGTGTTCTTGAGTGATTTCTCTTTCTTTGTTCAACTTGATCTTCCGACTGAACTGAGCCTCGCGGTTATGCCAGCTATTTTTTCCTTCTTCGTCCTCCAAGTACTGTTTGCGGCCCCTGACCCCTCGTCTCTCATGGCTTCCGCCGATGGGAAGAATGTTGATCCTGATGATCCCCTTGAACCATCCTCGCCTCCACCTCATATGCATTCTGTCGCTTTCTCCGGAATGCCTATGCACATGTATCCTTTCCCTCCCGGACTTCTGCCTTCCTCTCAGGGTCTTCGGTCTAAACGCCGACAAGTCAAGAATGCGTGCACAAACTGCCAGAAGGCATGCAAGAAGTGCGACGACGCTCGACCTTGCCTTCGCTGCGTAAAGTATGGCATATCTGAAGAATGCATTGATTCACAAAGGAAAGAAAGGAAGAAAGGGATTAAGAGGGGTCCCTACAAGAAGCGCGATGGAAAAGGTGTGTCTTGTTTCTCCTAGCTATCATATTATATGATAGCCATGGACCATTTCTAATTTCTTTTGAGATCATGTAGGCAGCAGCATTGACCAAGCTGACATCCCCCAACAGGGTATGCCTGTCTCAAACACTGTCCCAACCCCAGGTGGTTCAGCTATCATGGGTCCATATCTGCCTATTGGATATCCACCTGCCTTTTATGGTCAGTATCATCCAACTCAGAAGCATGGGGATGGGCAAGCTATGTATTCCAGTCCTCAATACTTTCTGGCTCCTGTACCCCATGTCCAGCATCAGGCACCTGGTCTTCAAGATGGGGATAATCATGGATATCAATCACAGGGGTTCTATCAGGCTACAGTCTTTGCTCCAGTGGCCTACCCCCAGTATGTCATGCCCAGGTCTGATGGGCATGTTCATGTTCAGAATCAGTATGCTGTCTTTGGTGCTCCAGTATTCTCCAAGACATCTCTAATCAGTGGATCAGGTGAGATGGTGCATGAGAGGGCTGCTGTGGATGAGAACCACAGCCTTGATGGTGCTACTGACAATTCAGGCTAACCACTTGATGATTACTTTGGACAATCTCTTTCTTTTTGACTACTGTCACTATCTTTGTATGCCTAATCTTGCTTATACATATCCACCTGAAGCATTGAGTACAGTTCTTTAAGACACTAATCTAATGAGAAAGAGAGATTTGTTATGCTAATAATGTGACTATTTTAGGTTGTCTTCATTGTAGACAAACTAGAAGAAACATGCTTCATTAATGGTTGAGAAAGTGCATCTTTATGCCAGCAAGCTTGCATTAGTCTCCATAGATCATTAGTTAACCAGATCCATGCCTCCTCCTCCTCCTCGGGTCGGTGAGGTGTCTTCTTGAGAACAACAATATCATGAATGACAGATGCATCACGTTTACGTTCTGAAAAAGGATGTTTTCCTGTGAGTAGTTCAAGTATAGCCATTGCAAAAGAATATGTGTCAGCAGCCATTGTTGGTGATGAAACAATGCCCTCAATGAGCTCTGGGGCAAGCCATCTAACACTTCCAGCAGAAGTTAATGTTTCTGATGCACTCTTTTCTGTAACCTCCTCAATGACCTTGGACATGCCAAAATCACAGATGCATGCATTTCCCTAAGGATTGTCATTACTTTAACATTGTTGGACATTAAGATTCTTACCAATGCAGATACTAGAATATTTGCCTGGATACACCATATTAGTTACACTCCAGCATTAATATCAATCTACATACACATTTCACTACACAAACAGGTCATTCAGTTTTCTTTACATTGATAGTTTCTGACAAACCATTTCCATGAACAATCTTACAAGAATTCTGAATGAAGATATTCAAGGCCCTTGGCAGCCCCTAATATCTGTGAAATATTGAGAATACTGAAGAAAAAAAGACAAAGCTTCTCAATACCAGATGGATTCTGTCAGCTTGAGGGTTAGACTTGACAAAACTTAATATATTGTTTCAGTTTACTTAAGAGTACCAATTGAAGCATTACATACTCAAGTACATTGCCATTCTCTTGCCAGGGTGACACCTGGAAAGATATAAGCCATAGACTTTTTGGAGAACATATTGACATACCATATGCATATGTTGACCCAAGTCAGTTACAACACCATAAAAAGGCAAAATATGATTATTCTTCAAATTTGCCCACAAGGAAATTTCATCTTCAAAGCGCTATTTGACAATCAGTCAATTAACCAATAATTTTGACCCATGATCATATTACAGGCCTTTTGGGCTTTGATATCAGATGCCTTGATGGTCCTCAGAGCTTTCAGAGCAACCTAGACACCCTGAGAAAGTGGGCAAAAATAAATGTCGACACACCAACCTTTTCTTCCCCCAACCATGTTCCCGACCAAATATCATTGTATGTTCCACCAGCTACCGCAAGCTCCCCCTCCTTTGTGACTTCCCCGTTAAGCAATTTCACAGTGGGAGGGATACCCGTTACACGGTGAAGATTTATCAAGCCTCGTTGGTATTGGAGATAACGTTGATTATCTTGAGGCAGAGGTGGAGGTGATGAGGACCTCTCGGTCGCAATGATCATATTTGTAGGGGGATGAGAGCTTTCCCGAAGACTACGAAGTTCCTACAGAAAGTGTCAGCTCCGGCGGGCGGGTGAGTAATACGAAGGCTGGACTAACTATTTGACCAGCCTCCATGATCTTCTCAGCTGCCGGCTCTCCTGCAATTTGCATGTTGACTATATTTTGTGTTTCCGTTGTGTTCGTCAACACTTGCAAGAGGAGCTCGCGTAATTCGGAATGATTGTTCGACGTTATTTCTCGTGCTCCGCGTTGTGATTGAAACATCGCAATCTGCGTGCTATGACGTATAAGTCACCGATTGAGAGTAAGGTAGATGAATGTGTACTTACTTCATCTTGAAATATAAATGCCAAAATGGTGCAAATTGGCTTAACATTGGGGGAAATGACCGACTGAAAGAGATGTCACCTGGAACAGATTTAATGCAGTATCCAGTTCCACTTCACATTGGTCAAGACCATTTCCGATTTCAGCATTTTTCACTAAATGCAATGTACAGTGAGAAATCCGGCGAACGATAGCATCATCAACACTAACGGAAAGTTTGGACAGAATTTAAGCGTGACCATCTTTGAAGACGAGTTTGTACTCTTTCAAAAACCCTGCTCAAAGGCATCGCTCGCGAGGGGCGCCATGCCAACATAATATAGAACGTACGCAGTGACTTGATCAGCAAACTGTTGAATTTCGGAATCCTCCAGACCAGTTGCCTGATCGTTAAGGGCATTCATTAATCGCGTATCTGCCTTGACTTCTTCTGCTCATGGAAACCGCGTTCAAGTTTGGAGAATGAGACTGAAAAGGACTCGCCTTATGTGCCCTAACACCATCGCATGCCGCAACAATATCTTTGAGAATAATAGCGGCTGCTCCAACAAATGGTACACCACACAGAGCCCCAGCAATCTCCAACGAGCCAAGGGAAACATCGAGTAATGCTCTCATAATGTTGAGGATGAAGGGCGTAGTGTGCAGCCGCTCATCGAGCGCCTGTTACAATGTCCCTACGTGTGAACTTGAACTTGACCATAGACACTATGCCTCCCCGCAAACGCAAACGTTCTCAAGCATTTGAGGAGCACGATGAAAACGAAGACTTTCTCTCTCAGAACCAGGAGAGTCTGGAAATAGACAGCGGGGAACGAGACCAATTGCAACTCGACAAAGAACGCGACGTCTGGGACGCGTTTCGGGAAGAGCACTTTGAAGGTACACAACAATGGCTCACAACGATTTAGACACGACTCATAAATTTATCTTTCATTTTTGCTTTCTAGTCGTTGAGCAACTACCTTTGACTCTTCACAGACAGTTCTCCCTTATGCGCCAGCTTGACGAGCAAGCTCAAGGCAAGACCAACTATTCGTTTGCGTCCTATAATGCCTCACCCTCCTCCATAAAGGCTACACGACGCATCTAATTCCAACCTTGATGCGGTACATCAAAACACGGCGTTCCATTCGAGCCAGCCTTCCATCCGACGAGCCCGGTCATACTCGTCAAAATGGTACAATTAATGGAGAGTCTTCGTCTATCACCTCAGCTAAAGTCGCCGCACCTCTCAGACAAGACGTTTTCGACTCCTGTATCTCATCAGAGACTCCAACGCCAATGGGCCTACCTCCAGAGCGACGTAAGATACCTCAAACAACCCGTGAAATGTTGTCGCACATCGCATGGTTGTCAGAAGAATTGCTGCGTGGATGTCAAGAGAAGGTTAATCTAGCTCAGGCTGCGCATGATTCGGTATGTCATCTTGCAGTGCAAGTATATTCACTGAAGATCACCATATTGTCCTAGATCGACAGACAGGTTCGCTTGATTGAACAAGCTATCGTGGAACAAGAAGCATATCTGTCTCAAGAGGATGTCGCTGCGGTCAATATCCATTTACCCGACCTGATTATTCCGAAATGGAGTAGAAACACAGGCACAACGACAAGTTCGAAGGGGAAAGATCAAGATAATGTCGGCGCAATGGAAGGAAGCACTGTAGGCCGCTTTTGCTGCCTGGTGAATGGAGTGGTTCACTTAACAATTCACAGCACGTAAGAGGGGCAAAAAGAGAAGACCATTTTACTGGACCTGTACCACGCAAGGCCTTCCAAGAGAATGTTATGCAAGATACGCTACCATTAAAAATAACGCTTCCTGCCCCTCATTCAAGAGACCATCTGCCTTCTAACGCTGGTGACTCCACTGAAAAACTCTATTGTTATTGCAACCGTGTCTCGTTTGGAGAGGTAGGTTTCTATATGACAGGGAGACATCTGGACTCAATTAAGTACCAGATGATTGCTTGTGATAACACGGGTTGCACGCGAGAATGGGTAGGTTCTCTATCATCGTGCTTTTGGCATTCTTAGATTTCATCATAGTTCCACCTTGGATGTGTTGGCTTGACTGAGCCGCCTGAGGGGGAATGGTTTTGCGAGGATTGTAGTGTCACCGAAGTATAGAAAAATACAGCTATTCCGCGAGAATTTTCATGTTTAACTTGTTAGCGAGGGTTTCCATGTATACATCTAATAAAATATTGAGATCGATATTACCGTTATAACGAGCGGAATTACCTGTCTCATGCCGTAGTTTCCAGTATTCAGCAAGCAGATCGTTTATTTCCCCTTCACTTTTCTTCAGGTGCTCCGCCATCTGGTCGAATAGGTCAATAAAACAATCACATTTGTTGTTGCAAAACACACCTTCGACTCTACTGCGTCGGCTTCCCCTCGCAGCTCTTCCACCTGCTTGTCGTTATCTCGTCTCTCAACTACCATCTCATCGTATTCACGTTGCAAGCGCTCGATCGTTCTCTGACTGGCCAACTTTTTGTCTTCCGCGTGCTTCTGTGCTCTTTCCAGTTTGTCGTACGCATTTGAGAGTTGCTTTTCCACACGCTATAAAAAAAATCAGCGAGATAATATTCGGCAACGAATCAATGATACTTTACCTCTTGTCTGAGGGTCAGCTCGTTTCTCTCGATCTTCTTGTCATCTAGATGGTCTTTCAGCTCAACGAGTTCCTTTTGGGAGACCTGTAAGGATTGAACTTCTCGTTCAATCGTTTGAAGTTGCTCAACACAACCATGAACGTCCTGGACGATGGGATGTGATGGTGATGAAGGATAACATAACTTTGTACTTACCTTTTCGATGTTCAGCAACGCTGTAATTTTTGTTTGAAGATCTCTAGCTTTTACTTCATGCAGATGAACTGTTCTCTTGTCTTCAATGGTAGTGGTCGACATCGAAGTTATGGTTCGCTTGATACGTTCAGGGGACTGGACGATACGAGACTGTGTGCGTGTGATATTATCCGAAATGCTTGCAAGTTCCCCGCTGAGTGCCTCCTAGAAGCATGCACACAGATTGAGAAATTATAATGGGAGATGCTCCGCCGTACCTTTCGCTTAATGAGAGAATTTTTCTCCGCCTTCAATTTCTCAACTTCTTGGACAGCTGCTGTTTGAAATTCTTTGGTGGCGAACATTCGAGCCCTGAGAGCATTGTTGTCGATCCGAAGTTGCTCACATCGTGGCTCATCTTCAGCCACCTTTGCTCTGCATCGGGTCAGAAAATAAAAACAGATTGAGAGAGAGAACGCACCTCATCTCTTCGACCGATTGTTCAACTTCAGCTAGCTGCTGGGAGATCTGATCCCTTTCCACAATCAGCGCACTCGAACGGTCCGTCAAGTCTTTCACAAATGAGTTGCAATATTGTTCTGTAAATTTCACAAAGTTGATAAACGCAGAGAGCAGGATCAGTGTACGTTCTCGTTCAGGGCTAGAGATATCTTTGAAATTGAAGTCTTCGACTCTCGCCGCCTTTGCGAACCGCGTCCTGTAGTTGGGTAAGTGGCGTGTAGCCCAGCATTCCGAAAAGGTGCCTACAGATGATAAAGTATAACATTGTTCAGTAAAGCAGGAGCATAAAGATCCTGTGAGGAGATGGTGAGGATGCAAGACAAAGAAGAGAATTGTTAATCACCTTATCGTCAGCGGAAGACGAACTCAACGAATTCTGGACTGGATCTCGCAGAAAATCCTGATTGAGGTCTGTTACTTGTTGGAGACAAGCACAGTAGACGTTTTCCACAAAATCGGAGGAGGGACGAACAAGTTGTTCGTGACTCACAGGAATGCCCCAGCCAGAGAGAGCGTTTATAATATCAGGAATAGTCATTTGGGGAAATATCCCTTTTGCCATGGTCGTGGATGCTTAGTATGATTTTGAATAATGTTTGAACAATATTTGAATGCTATGTCGCGTTGTTGTCACCTGATCATGATGCGCATTTCACGTGATGTCATCATCGTACTTCAGTACCATCATGTCCACCCTTACAGACCTCGTGCAGGAATGGATCCGCTTGGATAAAGTGAGCTTAATTTTTTTTTACTGTGCATCTCTTCTCTTATGGTCTTACCAGAATCCAGAGACACGAAAAGAGATACAGACTTTGTGGGCTGCAGGCCAAGTCGAGGAATTGGAAAGGAGAATGAGGTCCGCCTTCATATTCTTCCTGTCTACTTCTCAAAATTACTTCAGGACTCTTTGTTGAATTTTTAGCCCACGCATCGAGTTTGGCACAGCTGGTCAGTATCGCCCTTCAAGGTTACTTAAAATCGATGCTTCATTCGGACGTTAGGATTGAGAGGGAAGATGGAAGCTGGATGGTCACGAATGAACGGTCAGTTGATTTCATGTACATGCCACACACTTTTAGAGCCCTCAAATTTGGGTCAGATTTGGTTGTATTACAGGCTTCTCAAGTAGGCTGCTTTACGGGCAAGATCACACTCTTTATCTCATCAATAATCAGGGTCTTTGTGCGTATGTTATGGCGAATGTACCTGACGCTCGTACCCGTGGGCTTGTCGTTGGTCATGATCACCGTCACAACTCGGATCGCTGGGCTAAACTCACTGCTGCCGTATTTATCGAAGCAGGAATGAGGGTGCATATGTTCCATGATCTAGTCCCTACCCCTTTGTAGGCATTAAAGCCATTTCGACCACTTATATTTTGACCTTTCCTCTTCAGGGTACCTTTCAGTGTAAAGAGGTTACGGGCTGCTTGTGGGGTGATGATTACAGGTACGCCTTGCGATTACGCTTGGCTGGAACTGACCATGTTTCAGCGAGTCATAACCCAAAGGTTCTTTGCAAGTCCTTCCTATGAAAAACACTAATGAGTATGCGGTTAGCAAGACAATGGGTACAAGGTGACAAGTTTCATCTGATGCTATCTCAGATTGAAAACTTAATTGAATAGGTCTACTGGGAAAATGCTGTGCAGGTATGTTTTTTCTTCTTCCTGTATCTGCATCTTACTTCTTATGAGATCATCGCCCCGCACGACCAAGGCATTTCAGAGTCAATAAAAGCCAATCTGGAGCCCAAGGCATGGTCAACGACTGACTTACCCTCGGAGCTTTGCGCAGATGTCGGCAACGCCATGCGAGAAGCATATTTCGAGTCGCTTCAGAAAGCAAGTTTAACGAGGCAGGAGTCCTATATATATGTCATCATTGACTCGCTGACATTGTTCCCCACAGAGAGTTGAACACTTCCCTGGGCATGAGGTTTGTAAATACCTCGATGCACGGGGTAAGCGATCCATTTATTAGGCGGGGGTTTGAGGTCTTTGGATTCCCCCCGTATTTTCCTGTTCGAGAACAGCAGCGGCCAGATCCAGAATTCACGACTGTTCGTTTCCCTAATCCAGAAGAGAAAGGTCGGAGGAGGAGGTAGAAGTGTTTTTTATGTGTCTTTGACACTTCATTTAGGTGCACTGGACCTTGCACTGGCGACCGCGGACAAGGAAGGCGTGAAATACGTGCTCGCTCAAGACCCCGATTCGGATCGGTTCTCCGCGGCTGAAAAAAGGTGAGAGACGAATTGCTTTAAGAGCTTTTTCGACCTATCGTGGTCACGCAGCCCAACGGGAGAGTGGATCAATTTTACAGGAGACCAACTCGGCATCCTCTTTGCTAGTCAAGTGCTTGACAGATACCGAGGGTCCGGGAAAGCGATCGACAAGCTGGCGATGGTCGCCTCTACGGTAAGTTCCAAGATGATTGAAGCTATGGCAAAACGCGAGGGTTTCAAGTTTGTTGAGTGTTTGACCGGTACGGCGGGGAATGAGGTGGTTGCGTTAATAACTGACTGTATTACAGGTTTCAAATATATAGGCAACACTGCCCTGGACCTCGTGAAGGAAGGATATGAAGTACCGTTCGGCTATGAGGAAGCCATCGGGTTTATGTTTGGCTCTGAAATCAGGGACAAGGATGGAGTAGCAGCGACGGTGAGCGGGATAGATGTACGGTTTGATCTGCCTTTTGAAGTTCTTGAAAGCTAGCATTTGCAGAACTTGTCACCTCCCTTCAGTCTAAAGGACAGACAGCTTACGGATACCTCCAGGAATTGTACAAGACGTAAGAGAGGATGGCACACAACTTGACCGTCTGACAGCGAACTAGATATGGTTATTTCAAGACGAGCAACAGCTATTTTTTTTGCAAGAACCCAATCACGATTGATCGAATTTTTCACCGCCTACGAAATTACTCGGTTCGGCTTGGTCTTTCCTTTCTTCTTGTTTTGTTAATATCACACAAGATGAAAGATCGGACGTATCCCACTGAGATTGGAGGATTGGAGATCATCAGCGTCGTTGATTTAACCATTGGGTACGATAGCACGAACCCACCAAATTACACCCCCTTTCTGCCCATCTCTTCTGGACATATGATTCAATTCAGGGCGAAAAGCAGAAACGATGGGACAAGCATTGTGTTGACTATACGGTCAGTGATTTATCAAAGATTTGGCGCTGTAGACGCTAACGCAACGGCAGGACGAGCGGCACGGAGCCAAAGGTGAGTGATGTGCATGGGATAGACTGCAGAAGGATTACAGATGAACAGATAAAATACTACGTAGAGGGAAGTGGACGGGAAGAAGGGGAAGTGAGTGGGTTACTTGTGAGAGTTATAGAGGAATTGGGTCAGGTGTGGATGGAGGATGAAAAGAACGGACTTGTAAATAAGGACCAAGTTGTGACGTAACACTTGTGTGACCCTAACTCCTCTCCTCGCCGTCTCGCTCGTTCACCATGACTCTTTTCAGTCGTAAAAAGTCGTCCTCGGACGACGCAGACGTTGTCAAGAAAGAAAAGGGCGGTTGGCGAAAACCTGCCAATACTGCTTTTAAGCAACAGCGCCTTAAGGCATGGCAACCAATATTAACACCAAAGACTGTCCTGCCCACCCTCTTCATCATCGGCATCCTCTTCGCACCCATCGGCGGTCTTCTCATCTGGGGCTCGTCTCTTGTTACAGAGATTACTTTTGACTACACTGAATGCGAGAACCTCACTCCCTCACCCGCAAATGACTCCCTCACCTTTTCCGACATTCCGCAGAACAAGTTTTCATATCGTCTGCGTGCCTCTAAGAACCACACCAATCCATCCACCCCTCGCTATGCTTTTCTAGATAACACCGCGAATGCGTCAGTGACAGATATTCTAAGCAAGCGCCAATGTGTCGTCGAGTTTGACATACCCGCAGACCTTGATCACACCGTTCTCCTCTACTACAAACTCACAAACTTTTATCAAAACCACAGGCGCTACGTCAAGAGTCTAAACTCGGACCAGCTCAAGGGAAAGTTTGTCAGCGTAAGCACTCTCGACTCCAGCGACTGTAAACCCCTCGGCACCATCAACGGCACAGCCATTTACCCCTGTGGGCTCATCGCAAACTCCTTCTTCAACGATACCTTTTCCACTCCCATCCTACTCAACCCCCCTGACTCGTCAGAGTCCTCTCAGGCCTATGTCTTTTCTTCCGAAGGCATCGCTTGGCCTGGGGAGGCGAAAAAGTACGCTACCACCCCCATTGGTCCTGGAGGTTATGGCAGCCTTTCAGATATCGTTCCTCCTCCCAATTGGCGAGCTCGCTTCCCAAACAACTACACCGAAGACAACCCTCCCCCTGATCTTCGCGCGGACGAGCATTTTCAGAACTGGATGCGCACAGCCGGCTTGCCAACGTTTACAAAGCTGCACGGAAGAAACGATACTGATAAGATGCTTCAGGGCACTTACAGGATCATCATTGGTCTCAGTAAGCTTTCTTTTACCTCCACTCAAATAACCTCTCATCGTTCAAAGACTATCCCGTCCTCCCGTACAAGGGCACAAAGTCTTTTGTCATCTCTACCGTCTCATGGATTGGTGGGAAAAACCCTTTCCTCGGATGGGCTTATGTAGCAGCTGCGAGTGTTTTTGTTCTCCTTGCCATTCTTGGCACCGCACGACATCTCATCAAGCCAAGGTTAGCGATTTTCACCTTCCCTCCAGTGCTTTTCATGAAATCTTCCTTTCAGACGACTCGGAGACATGTCTCTTTTGTCATGGAACCGATAGATAAACCTGTATTCAAGTACTAGCGACTTTTAATGTAATCCTTCCTGATGATATTGATATCCGATTCCTTGACAACGAATGACCGTTGTCGTGACTGCCCCAGACGATTCCTCCTCTATCTCGAACTTGGCATCTGTAAGTTGCTGTGCGAGCCAAATTGCAGTCTGGGTATGCAATGTCAGAGCTCCTGTTCTTACTTGTGAGGTACCCTCTGCCAATGCCATGAATATGATCATCTGGTCTTGCAGCCACTTTGTAAGAGCAATGGGATGTTAGAATGAGATAAAAAGAGGAGAAGAACATTATCGACATTCACCTCGTCGACACAACCTCCTCCTTCTAATCCCCTGATCAATTCCTCAGCTGCCTCCTCCCCTACCTTTTCAGGCGCTATTCCTTTCCTACCCACAGCGCTTCCCCCAATCATCCCCCCACCTTCCAGTTCCGCCCACAACACAATCCCACTTCCACCTCCTAGCGACAACGAGTTGGGCTCACGTTGGCAGTCGATGTTAACTGTTTCCAATCCAGCCTGCGCCAGTCGTCTCTTCGCCCCAAGCACCATCTCACTCCCCACCGCCAAAGGAAGTTTAGCGTAATGTGATATCCCGCATATATTTTTCACCCCTCCCCGCTCCAGCAGCATCACATTTCTCAGCTTGTCGTAGGTTGGGGTAACGCGGATACCCACTTCCCCCCCGCCTTTCGGAAAGGACCCCCGCTTTCTAATGTCCAATAGAATACTCTCCCCACCAAGTCCAAAGTGCCGCTTAAGGAACGGGAGGAAGACATGCTTCGTATAGTCTATCTGGGGTGCTTGTGTTGCATTGGTTCCGCCGAGGAGTGTCAGCGTAGAAGGCCCCACGGGCCTAGACGAAAACATGAGAAGGGGGAGGGCAACTTGCAACAGGAGGGTGATAGACCCAGCAGTCACCGTATCCGCAATATAATTCCCTGGGAGTTGTATGCGCCCTGGAACGAACTCGATATCCGTTGACCCATTCTTTGCTCCAGTAAGACGCGCAGAAGCCAGTTCAGCTGCAAGTTCCAAACCTAGTACGGTATGTTGTCAACCAGTAGCCGTAAACGTACGGTCTTTGCTCACCCGTCCGATGCTGATTCTTGAGACCGGGTGGTGTGCGGCCATGTCGAATTTTGTGAATCACTATTGGCTGTGAGAGCAACGCCGACAGTGAAACCGAATTGCGGAGAATCTGTCCTCCACCTTCGAGCACACTGCCATCGATGAGGATGCTCGCCGAGAGACTCATAACGAGCAATAACCGAGTTTGTATGTGTTATGTATGTATAGTTCTTCTGTAGGTACATACGGTATACTGTTCGTCAACTATTAGTTTACTGTCTGCTCAAGGTATGACTTCTTTGAATTCGGTTAATCGGGAGGAAACTCGTCTTGTCTATTTGCTGAGGAGCACCTAGATGCTGTCGTGCAGTCTTCATTCCCATACTATGGATTGCGCTAAGCATCAGTTCTTGCTCCCGTCGATACCGTGCCCTCGACTCTTTCATTAGACCCTGCTCAAGCCATTAACATCATAGAACGGTAGGCAACTGAATGAGCAAACTTTTTGCCGAGCCAGTTCCTCCCCCAGCACTTTGATCTGGGAACGGAAGCTCACTTCCGCCTCTTCAAACGTCCCCTGCTGAGAAATTTTGTGAGCCAAGCTATGTGGGAGGAATGAAGAACCAACAGGTGCAGAGGCCATATTTGCTGCATGTTGTTCTTTAAACAACTTGTCCTGAGACTTGATGAACTGCAACCGACATGAGTGATGAGTGACAGGAAACATGGCAAGAAGTTTATTGTACCTGCTTCGCCTTGTTCAATTTTTCTTGCAACGTCTTGGTTGATTCCTTCAAGGCAACATTTTCCTCGTGCATCGCGAGTAGCCGTGATTTGACATCCTCAGGTAAATCCTTGCCCGAAATCGACGCACGGAGATCACTAGGTGACGTCAGCTGCAAGGTTTTTCAAAGTTGGTCAAACACATGCCCAAAATCTCTCTCCCTCTGTAGCATTTTTTCCCTGTGTCCAATGCCTTCGCTCTGCAAACTCATCTTGTCTAATAGCAAAGCATTGACCTGTTCCAATTGCATCCGAGTCTTATCATTGAGTTCTTTGTTGAGCCTTTTCAGGCGTTCAACGTTGGCCTCTAGACCTGCCTTATCTTCGTTGACAGACTCACGCAGGGTAGCGAGAATATCCAACTGATCTTTGTTCACAAGGGTCACTGAAAAGAATTGCCTGTATCAAAATCATATTTTAACCAGGTCGAGAAGAAGTACCCACAATCAGATTTGGCAACGGTGAGCTCTCTGTTCACTGTATCGTATTTGACCTCAAGCTCCGTGTGCTCCTTCCGTAACGTTTCAAATTGATCCACAGTTTCGTTTAGACGTTGGCGCAGGGCGATGGCAGCTTCGGCTCTGGGCGCGATATCAGTAATCTTTCTTGAATAGCTCCTTATGGCGTTACATACCCGTCGCCCATCGACTTTCCACTTCTAATTTCCTCCAGATCTCTCTGAAGGACTAGCTTTTCGCGGTGAGCAGTAAGATAGTCACTTTCGTATCTTGCTTTCATCCTGTTCGCGTCCTCCAACAAATTCTCCAGAACCAAAACGCGACTCGCATCCACTTCGTTTTTGCGGACAGCTTCTAACTCCCGATTTAGCTTCCGAATTTGCAACTTCAGATCTGTCATAGTGGTGCCCGCAATTGCATCATCGAGCTCCCCGCCTAGACCTTGTTCGGCATGGTCGTCAACTGCATCCACACCCACATCATCCATGCCCGCCAGAAGGTCCGCTCCCGTAAACTCATCAGATTGCTTAGTTGAATGTGTGACCTTGTTCGAACCGATGGGGCGACTGTTAGCAATCAATTCTAGCTCTCGTACGCGTTCCTGATATAGCTCTAGTGCTTCAGCATCCTTCGAGCGCTCCTCGAGCGTAATCTTGAGCTTTGTTCGGCTTTGCTCAAGCTCAAATTTGAGGCTCTCGATTTCTTGCGTCCGCGAAGAGGTCTTAGTTTCGAGATCAGCAATCTGGTTCTTATAAGATTCCATAAGAGGCTTAAACGCGGCCACTTTGCGATATTCTTCTTCAAGCGACGCATTTTTATCCACGAGATCTGCGTTTTGTCTCTCTAGCGCCTAATAACGACCTTGAGCGAGCATTGAAGAAAAAAAATTGTCTTCGAGTCTACCTTGACATTGAGACGCAGATCTGCACCCTCCTGAAGTTTTTTCTTGTATTTTTCCATGACGTTCTCCGTCTTCTGCAGTTTGTCTGCGGCATGTCGGTATCTAGATCTTGTCTGGAGATAAATTACGAGAAAGAGAGGAACGACGCACTCATCCACCCTGTCTTTCAATTTCACGGCCTCATCCGCCTTGATTTGCAACTCATCCATTTTTCGTGTGAGATCGGTCACCAGGCTGGTATTTTTGTCCAACTCTGACTCCGCCATTGCAAGGTTATCTTCGCTCTTCTGGCTGACATGCTCCTCATACGTCGGGGAGAAGGGACAAGATGACGTTATGATACTCACAGTTCTGCCCTCAAGCGATCAATTTCGGCCCGCATCAACGCATCTGACTTTTCGTTCCTCCGCCCATCAATTTCGCGACGGACTTGTCTAAGTTGAGCCTGTGCGTCCTCTTTTTCTGATATCATGTCGTCGAAGTTGGTTTGCAGAGCGCGATGGTCCTCCAAAAGGGTCTGATAGACTTTCTCCAGAGTTTCCTTCTCTGAGAAAATCTGACTCCGTTCAGACTGTATTCTGTAGTAGTGATCATCTCTTGCATCGAATAAACATTAAAGTTATACGCAGTTTAAAAATCTCAACACGCACTCCGTCATATTAGCCTCCCCAATATCTTTATTAGGAGCAGATGCTATCTTTGCCATAACCTAGGACAGAGACTTCAACCCCAAAACGGCTTTGCACAGGGTACACACACCTGCTCGATAGCCCTCATAAGGTGGTGCTGATCTGCCTCACTCAGTCCCTGTATTTTATCAATGAACTCTTTGTTCTTTTCACATTGGACACCGATAACCAATGTTAGGCGGCACAACGTGAGGACTGCGGGGAGGTTATGGTCTTTGGCAATGGCTTGCAGGTCAGGTACATCTAGACTGCTGGTGGGCTTCTGCAGTACATCAGCAAAATACTGTGTCATAAGACGATAGAGCCGCTTGAGAGAACTGAATCGCAGGACCCAGTTGTCCGATGGCTGAGCAGAGGGCCGTGCGGATTGTCGAAAGTAGGCGCCATCGCTGAGTGTTTTATAATCATTACGAGCCCAGACGCGACTGTAATGGCACTGACACCAAAGAAAGCACCTCAAAAAGAGCTGCACCGTCGCTGAGGTCAGATACAACTGTCACTGGTCGCGCGAGAGTGAATGTCGCGAAGAAGTTGAAGAATGCCTCAATTTCCTTTCTCTGCGATGAGTCAGTCATGCCTTCTGCGATTCTTTCGTAAAATCAGTGGCCTTGGAAGCCTCAGCCAGCCGAAGCTGAACACAAGAGGTGCGCGTGGAGGGGAGAAATTGGCGTGAGGCATGTCATTATGTAATTTTAAACACCATAAATCCGAGGGAAAAAAAGACATCCCGCCGCATTCAAGCTTTGGTGAGCAGTTTCTTCAGTTCAACATTTTCTCTCTCCAATCTTTCTATCTTCCCCCCTGCAGCTAGCATCTTCTCCGCTAAATATCGCGCCCTTTCGCGACTTGCACTCTTCATTCCAAAGATAAACCCCCACCAGTGCCGGGGCTCCACAGAGAGGACTTCGGCAAGCACCATCAGTTCTTGTTCATAAGTTTTGATGGAACTCTCTGCAGCATTAATTATTTTTTCATTGAGTGCAATATCTTGCGTAGTCTGGAAAATTCGATCTAATGGTGCTTTTAGTCCATTGCATCCCATTTCATAATGTCCTCACCATTCACTAGACGTTCGAAGACCCATCGAAATACAGGTTTTCCAGGACGGATAGTTGAGGGTCGACCTATACATAGGTAAGGCACAGAAGTATGATAAGCCAGCAGCAATGCTTACCTTCTTGTGTGCCAATAGAAATCAACTCTGCATGCTCCATGCCTCTTAAAGCGGTCTCGTCTCCTTTGAAAGGAAAGTCGACCAATACATCGTAGTAAGGCACCTGTACACCGAATCAGTGCTGAAAAATCTCGAGAAAAAACCTAGATTACTTCTGCTTGTTGAGATAGTAGCCGGATAACCCTCCATGCTTGTTCCCTTGTCCACAGCAGACTTTTCGCGTCGTCCACATCATCTCCAAATGCGTTTTTCCGCAACTCACTGACCCCTTGGTTGATAATCTCCTCAACGGCTTCTTCAACGGATTGTCCGTTCCGCACCTTGTGAATCAGCTATAATGCGGTGATCAGGGATTTGATTCCAAGGTGAAGAGAGCTAACATACACTTTCAAGATCACTTGCGCGACCACCAAGACGTCTGACGCACTTTGTCTGCTCAGCGGAAAATGCAATATCTATCCCTGTGTATCCAAGCTTTTGTTTTAAGAAAGCCAGAGAACCAGAAGCGTCTGCATCCGACAACGCAATCGTGTATATGGGTTTGGAAGGTAATGCTGTCGGCCAGTTAAATATACAAGAGACCGAGGAAGCTCAGGCGTATCGTACCTTTTGCAAGGCGCTTGGAGTTCTCCCGGTTGTCGCTGGTGACGATGACATGGGCAATCTAATGATGAAGTCACTTCTGTGGGGCATTACTCATGCATTGAGTCCTTACCTGCTTTTCAGCCAATGACGCAGCCCACTGGGCGAGCACAGTCAGCAATTCCTCTCGATCCGACCCTATCTTGGTGGTATAATTCCTGATCACCACAATAGGCAATGCATTCACAGTATCAAAATGCTGTTGGTATCTGCCCGTTTTCTCTTCGTTTTCAGTATGCTCCTTTGCTGTGAAAGACATAGCATTTGCTTCATCAAATCTTTCATCACCTATACCGAGCTCGCTCATGATTCCATTCCCTGCGACGCAATCCAGCCTTCCGTCGTGCCAAACACCCTGGCGAATCTGGTTCCTTCTTCGCTCTGCCTGAATACGAGTGACTTCTCTTTGCTGATCATTCTTGATCTGGCGCTGGATGGCAGCTCGATGGGATGAGGTGACACCTTTTAATGCTGTCTCTGTCGCAGATAACACCTCTTTCAGTTGGTCAGAGAGCGAGCTGCTCAAGCCAGCTGAATGCAAGATCAGATTGTAATCAAAACCAAAGTATCCTGCGCGCACTCTTCTGTCCAATCAATCCAATGCTCGCAAGATCGATCAAGTTGTTCATTGAGTTTAGGGAAGTGAAAACAGGCCAATAACCCGTTTGTGCCGCCAGCGCCCCAATAAGTTGCGAATCGGTCGTGGCGCTTTGAAGATCTTGGCAATCGATGACAAGGGTTGTTCTACACAGGGCTTATTGGCAATTTACGCAGTCAGGCAGCAAGAACTAACCGCCCAGTCTCCTCGACAATAGTGCCTAGCATCCTGGATTTTCCGCTGCCTTGAGGACCGTGAACAAAGGCAACTGTCGCTGGAAAAAATCATAAGAACCACACAATTTATGTGAAAAATGCTGGCGTACTGGGTGTATCTGTGAGATACGCCTTCATCCCAGTCTCAGCTTCTTTTCGCTCTTTCCACACAGCCGCAGGTGAAGTTTCCTTCACGGTGGAAGAGTTCAAGGTGCCTACAAAGCGTCCAAAAGTGCTAACTTGAAGCCACCGGTAAAGCTTGAATTCTGCGTGACAGTTAGAATAAATGGCAAGATTCAATGCTAGACAGGGCGAGCCGACTTCGATAATCGAACCATTCCAGCATCTTCCCTTCTATCATGAACGAGCGAATTGGATCGAATATCTAAGGTCATAAGCCATGGATACAACCGTCAAAATAAAATAGAAATACCGTATATGTCAGCGTTCCGAACAAAAATACCAGAAGTGGTAACATGATCTTCGGATGGCTAGACATCCAGTCGCGGATGGCATGCGCTTGAATGGGCTTTTGATAAGCCACACGCAAGCGGGTCGGACTCGTAGAGCCGGAAGGATAATTTAACCCATGGATGACGTTCCGCGCTATGGTAGCTGATTGAATGCGTTGGAAGATGATTGTTGTAAAACGCAGGGCACCAGCGGGAACAGGACCAGCGGGCGTTAAATCGCGAATACGGCCATATGGCTAAACGCCCAATTTAAAGACACGCAGTTGTAGAAAAGTAATAAAATTTACACGGCAAAGTTGGTAAAGGGCTTGTTCAGACACATCCGTTCCTTCGAATGCAATCTTTAGGATGGGAGAGGCAAAGCGATTCATGTCCTGAGGATGGGGATGATCGAGACCTACTTATGTTGATAGGAATGAACAACAATACCTCCTTCCATGGTATTCCTTTCACCACCCAAGCTCTCCCTCCCGTAAAACCCAGCCAGGACGGCAAGCCAGAGTGTTTCTCAGCTTCCTCCATAACCGCAGCTTCAATTTGTTCGAGTGTCTTGTCGTTGTCTTCCTCGGGGTTAATGGGAGAATATGAAAACCTGACAAAGACGCCTCCATCTTTCCGCTGTGGCTCAAGTGCAATGACACGAAATTTGTGGGATGTAACATTTCGAAGGGTAGCATGAAGAGTCTCCAGAAGGTTTTCTTCGCGAAAGATGCCTAAATAATGCCTAAGGCTATGTGTTGGTCGTCAGATTGGCGCAGAAATGTTCTTGGACGCTGACGTACTCCCATCTAGCTATTTGGATGGGAAAGACCGAATCAATAAATAACCAGGCTTCACGGGTTCCCTGAGAGAATAATTTTGAAAGGATTTGGGTGAGATACGGGGAACCCTACTTTGGCGGAGGTGCAAAACCGTCTGCTCATCGTTCTATGCAGCATGGCAGGCGTGTGATGCGTGACGGTGTGACGATCTGACTTGTTTTCAACTTGACCCTTTGGTCGTCGATGGCGTCGTCGAGCTCGCATTCTACTCAGCGACGAAAACGGTCTCAGAAGAGGCAACCCGTCGTTCGTTCAACTTCTTCGCTTTTTGGGACCATCAAGAATATTGTGACGGCCCCTCTCACTTGGTTTTCAGCCACAGATGATTTTGAAGACAAGCAAGGGAAACGCAGGAGGCTTGTTGCAGCCCCTGAGCCCAGCGCAGACGACGATGAGAGGGCGGCACGGAACAAACGCATGAGGGTTCAAAGCCCTCCTAAGCACTCGATCCCTGCTCCCTACCTCAACCCTTCTACTTCTGTTTTTTACTCAGAAAAAAACGGTTTCCCCAGTATAGCCCATTCAGAGTCGGTGCCAACCATCCCAGATCGACCTCTAGCCGAGTCCCGTTCAACTCTCTCTCCCATGCGACACCTCTCTATCTCACGTACAATGTCCATCGATCCCCCAGTCCGTCCTCTTTCTCGCGAAGCCTCCTTTACAAACCAATCTCTTCGCGACATCTCTATGAACAATGCTTCCTTTACACGTTCGCGTGATCTTTCTACGCCTCCTATGCCTGTTTCTGCTCGTCCTTCCTTTCGCATGCGCACTTCCATGACCCCGCAACCGCAGCAGCAACATCGCGAGGTGTCAGAGCCACCACCAATTAATACGCTGATTTCCAATCCCATTTTCATTCATGGCCCTCCCTCTCAGCCATCTGACTTGCAGCAGAGCACATCAGCCCAAACAACCCTTGGCTCACTAGTTGAAACGGTACGAGTCGTGAGTTCTCCCATAACCATATTTCAAAACGCTGTTGTTCATTTTATCTCCCTCAAAGACCCGCTCACCTATTCGACAACACAGTTCCCTACTTTTGGGTGCAACATCGAATATTGACAACCCAGATAGTGCGTTCGTAACGATAACTTTTGTCCATCTACCACTTACTCTCTGTCAGTGGATCGCCAGCAAAGCCCAGCGGAGCGGGCGCTTCATGAACTTGATGTCTACAGAACACCGCTACTTCCCACCCGTCTCCGCTCAAATAATACACTCTCATCATCGTCCATTACTGCCTCATCATCAGGCCTTCCTGACATGTTCAAATCTCGACGTGGTTCCCATTTGGTTCTCATGCATGATAATAAACACGTTGAACGGTTGGGACGAAAGGTTAGACCAAATGGGAAGCCGGCACTGGTGAACGAAACAAAGCCGTACGCTGGTGAGGGGGGCATGAAGAAACTTCTCGCTCGACGGAAGTTGGAATGCGAAGAAGACCAAGAAGTTAATGGAGAGACAACCAAGGGCGATCATGAAACAACGGAATCGATCGAAATGGCTAATATGACCCCTCTTACATCCAATGAAGTGATCAACCCTATACCTCCATCACACATACCCCAAAAAAATTCCGCCGCTTTCGCTTCCTCCTCTTCTACTTCGGGGTCTTCACTTCGTGTAGGTCGCGCCAAGATGACCCGAAATCATATTAGTCGCCCTATTGCGAGAACGTCGAAGACCAAGTTTTCTGCCGTTTTTGAGGACGACGGAGATGATGCCATGGGTGGAGATGATGAGGATACTCTGAAAGAGAAGGAGATTTTGAAAGAATCTGCTCGAAATGCTCCGGTGTTCGACATACCAGCCGGTTTTAACTTCGCCAAGGAAGTACGTCCTCGTCTTTTCCTCCTCAATCCATCTTTTGTTCACTTTTTTTTCAAGACAAAGCCCATCGAGCATGATCTCACTGGTGCAAAAGAGCCTCCAATTACCTCATTGCCTTTCTCCTTCTCAAAAACGGTGGTTCCGCAAGAACTCAAGCCGTCTGCTTCTGATTTGACTTCAAAAAGGATTGATCCGTCCACCGCGCTGGAAGGTGGCAATTTTGCTTTGGCACCAATTTCCGTTTCAATATCTGGACCATCTAATTCCGAGTCCACAGAGCCAGCAAAAAGGTCACCAACATCTGATTTTAAGCCTGCAATCCGCAATTTTTTTGCGACGTCGTCTGTGCTGTCTAAGCCAATAGAGATAACGCAAACCACCACCCTCACTTTGCCAAGCGCAACCACAACGTCAGCCTTCTCAACTGATCCTTTGAAATCCGCTGCTCCAGTTAAAGATGCAGAAAATCCCTTCTGGGACGGAGAGAGTAAGAAAGACGATGGCAGTAGAGAAACCACGGGTTTATTTGGCAGTTTCGGTGGACCTATTAAGTCTGCAACGGCCAGCGCAACCTTGAATGGATCGAAGCCTGTGGCGGACAGCAATAATGCTACCATATCAGCATTTTCGGGGACTCCTTTGGTGTCACAGGTTCATTCCGCCTTTGACGCAGTGCCTACAGGCACGACTCCAGCCTTCTCCTTCGACAAACCGCCTCAAGTTACCTTTACATTTCCTCCCAGCTCCAGTACTGCAACAAATTCGCCGAAACCGGCATTCGGGGAGCTTTCGAAAGATACGAACATCCCGATCCCATCCGGAGAACAGTCCAAATTTGAAGGAGTTGAGGCACCAAAGCTCAAGGATAATCTCTCTGCCATAGAAACTCATAAGACTGTCAACATTTTTGAACCTTTTGGCGCAAAACCTGAGAGTACACCCTCAGTCTCTTCTTCCTCTGCGCCATCCCCATTTGTGCAAGTGGCGCCGCCGACCAACCTTTTCGAGACTGGGGGCGCAAAATCCCTCGCAAGCACCAAGACGCCGACTTTGTCTTTCACTACGAAGGCTCCCGCGGATGCACCGAAGCCTTTGTTTAGCGCTGGTTTCTCATTCGGCGAAACATCAGCTGTTTCTGAAAAGATCAAGGAGCAGCAAGAAACACCATTTTCATTTGGGGCACTGCCTAGTACACCTCCAACTGCTACGGATTCAAAGAAGACGCTGTTCAGTTTTGGATCTCCTGCCCCTTCTGTCTCCACCTCACCAGCACCCGTGACGTTTTCGTTTTCCGGAGGTGGCAGTACCGTTGCTGATGTATCGAGCGAACTGTTCTCCTTTGGAACACCTGCAGTTCGCCCCGTCACACCGCCGAAAAGTCAGGATCATGAATTCAGGATGGAGGAAAGCCCAACGAGAGAAATGCAGCAAACCAATGGTGGTAATGGAAACGCTGAAGCTCGGCCAACGTTGTCTTTCTCTTTCAATTCGTCTACATCTGCACCATTGTTTGGTGGTGTCCAACCAGCCGCTTCCCCCGTTTCAAATCCATCACCATTTTCGTTTGGTAGCAGCACTACTTCTGCAGCTGGCAATCCTTTCGCACCAAAAGAGACTAAACCGCAGTTTGAAGGGTTTGGTCAGATATCTGCCACTCCTGCAACCACATTCAATTTCAATCAGGTGAAAGCTCCTGACCCTGCTGAGGCGCAACGTCCAGCTACCACTGGTTCCTTTTCTTTCAATGCAACCCCCACTTCAGCAACAGGATCGGCACCTTTCAGTTTTGCGGCACCTTCAAATCCTTTTGGTCAATCACAAGCTGGATCAGCACCCAGCAGTCCATCGACATTTAATCAGCCCTCACCCTTTGCTTTCACAGGACCTTCGGCAGCTTCTGCGAGTACAACCTTCTCATTTGGATCTCAACCTGCATCACCTGCTGGGGGTAATGTTAGTCTATCGCTTCCCCAGGCGTCGACGTCAAGCGGTTTCGGCGGCGGATCAGGATTTGGAGCAGTGCCACCGCCGTCTCCCTTCAGCGGACCAGTACCACTTGCACCATCAACCTCATCTGGTGGGACTCTCTTCACTATTGGAGCAGCACCGGTTATTGCACCCTCTGGTCCAGGAGGCCCCAGGCAAATCAGAAAGTTGCCCAACCGAAGAGGGGGTGCCAAGCGGTAACCCGAAGTTCAACAAGCTTTGCAGATGTGAACATGTTAATATATTGCTCTAGCTACCATGATGATTTCTTCCCTCCACGTAGACACATGCAGTTTAAGTTCAGTATTATGGTTTCAATGTCACATATACAACCTGATGCAGGCCTGCTACTAGGTGCTAGTGAATAGCTCTGATATCTATAGCTTGAATGCTCTCAGGATATAGCAATTGGATGTAGCCTATATATACTTATACTGTGTAGCTCAATCTAGATGACACATTTCTAAACTTAACCTGGCCTCGTTGCTTAGCCCTTCCTCAGCTAAATAGCCTACTGACCATGGCAGTGGTTGACGGGCCGACTCATCTTCTCTCTCTCAAGGTAATGCGCTTGTCGGTGAGGATCTTTTTTGAGCCTACCTCTGCCCAAAAATCTTACCTGTACGCCCAGCGACCTGAACTGGCCAGCGCATGGGAGCCATTTTATTCGAGTTCTCCTTCCTTTTCGGTGGATTTTACATCACACTCGAACGTCTCCCTGCGGTTAATGCATTTCAAGTAGGCCCATTCATCCGCTGCAATTCTTTCCTTGCAGGGAGCTTCACCTCTTTCCGGCCATCCCAAGACGCTTCGGGACCTTACACAGGCGGTGGAACTTCTCACCTTACCATCATCTTTCGGCTCAATTCAGCTAGGAGAAACATTCTCTAGTTGCCTGTGTGTGAATAATGACACTCAAATCGAGATCGAGGTCACTCAAATGAAAGTTGAGATGCAAACCGCCAGCACCAAAATCATACTTTCCGAGACGGCAGACTCGGGGCATCACTTGGCTGCTGGAAATACCCTCCAGAGCGTTGTTCATCATGAGATTAAAGAGCTCGGTCAACATGTTCTTGCTTGCACCGTAACGTACAGGTCACCACCCAACGTTCGCACAGTTCCTGGTGCGGCGGAAGATGTTGGCGACCCCACTCTCCAAACGTTCAGAAAGTTTTACAAGTTTGCGGTAATATTCATTTAAGATCCTAATGCGCTTGTCTAATACCCGTTCCAGGTCACCAACCCGCTATCAGTCAAAACCAAAGTACATGCAGCCAGGTGCCCCTCGGCACTGCTATCTGGTCAAGAAAGAGAGAAGATTTTTCTTGAGGTGCACATTCAAAACCTGACACAGCAGCCGATGTGCTTTGAACGTATGCGGCTTGAATGCGCGGATGGGTGGGAATCCGAGGATGGGAATCTTCTGCATTGCGAGGGTGTTGAAAATCCAGAAGGCATCTTCTCTGGACCGCTGGCTCTAATGCAACCTCAAGATATACGGCAATATGTTTACATTCTTACTACTAAGACTCCCGCCGCGCCGCCGACGGCTCACTTTCCAGGAAATATCATCCCGCTTGGGCGATTGGACATTTCCTGGACTTCGTCGTTCGGAGAGCCAGGACGCCTACTAACTTCAATGCTTTCTCGGAGAATTCCATTGCCATCTGTGCAACAGCCAGTTTCTGCGTTGCCGCCTTATCTTAAACGTTCTACCGGACAAGCACCATCTCGCCCACAATCCCCTCAACCGTTCCCATCTCGTCCTGAAACTCCACCTTTTAATAGACCAGGATCGCCAGCACACAACAGACCATCCTCTACGGCATTAGTACAGCCGCAATCTGTTGCGCAAACTTCAGCATTTGGAGCACTTCCCGAACTCGAGGTTCACCTTTCAGTGTGTCATATACCTCGGGGTTCAATTATCTCTGAGAAACCGTTTACCGTTTCATTCGCGGTTTCTATTTTAACGACGGTACCCCTGCATCACCGAAGGAGGATGCGACTTGCGGTGCAACATATTCAACCTTCACGGACAGCACTTCTGCCAAATTTACCCGTTGGTGCGGAAGCCTTTAGCCCCCGTTTACCCTCATCTGGATTTTCAACACCATCCTCTGCGACCGCGTCGTTCAATTATGCTCTTGCTCACCAGAAAATCCTCGCCGCAGCTGCTCGTACTCTGCTTACCGGCGGGGGTGAACCTGAGCACCCCGATAAAGGGGCATTCCTTCTCCCACCTCCCTTTTTTGAGAGCACAGATGAATTCCAAAATTCTTACCCCCGGAATTCTAGTTTTGTCGGTCCCTCTGTCGTGTTTTTGCCTTTCGTTGAGTTATTTCCCAACAATCAATCAGATCATGCGGTTCTTGCCAACCAGGACCATGGGACAACAGCGGAGGCTACCCAGGAGTTTGAACTCTCTTACGTGCCTTCATACCCAGGGTTTACCACCTTTGGAGGACTACGCATACTGCTGTTGGACGACGACACTTCAGAACAATCAGCGGAAAATCCCACTGACAATAAAAGAACAAAGCTGCGTCGAGCGCAAAGTTTGAAAGAGTACCCGGTGGTTGCCGAGGTTTGGGTATCACCACCATGATCAAATTCTTAATGTTACTGTGGTCAGAGTGTGATATGTACCGTACATTCATCGCCAATCGAGCCTGGCAAACAACTTCCAACAAAGATTACAAGTCGCCCTGCTAGTGGATTGGCTAAGCGGTTACCCAAGGCTGACTCACAAGTTGCTGCACAGACAACAGTGCACGATATCGGACGTCAGAGTTAGGATGACCCATCAACTCCATGACTCGGGCCTTTCCACCCAGGTCTGTTATTGGTCTAGGGAGGGAAATTGAGGAGCATGAGTGCAATAGATGCGGACTCCTTACATCTTGCCCCTCTCGTAGTGCTTAACGTACTGGCCAATATCATGAGCAGCGACAGCAAGGACGGTTATGTCGCTTGATTCCTTTAATAAGTTAACTAGAATTCTTGGGAAAGAAGTGATTTAGCAAGTTTTGGAATGAAGAGGTGGATTGCGGACTTCAATTGTTCAAAATTTTTATCATTCAGCCTCGTTGCGTTTTCCTTCCAAAAATCTTCCGATTCGTGTACGGGGGTCCATGATAAATGCCCCGAAGAGAGCTCCGAAATATATTCGTCGTATGTCCTGGATGTCATTCCATAATCCTTTTGCCATGATAATACATTACTGGAGACTTACGTCAAGCTCTGGAATCTGGTGTTGAGCTCGTCTTTGAGGAATCGAACGTCCTCAAGTATATCCTCATCTGACCACTTGCGCGTGGCAAGATTTTTGATGAATGGTAGGAGTTGACAAACAAGCATCGCGGGCAGATTTGCAGTTGGAGCTTTGACTACCAAATTCTGTATGATGAATGAGTAAGTTCATGATAGCTCCCGTTGATAAGACGGACCCGAAAAGTAGCGACGATGACGCGGATGACCTTTTCTTTCACTGCGCCCTGCGCGACGTCTATGAGTTTCGGTATTACATCATATTGTCTGAATAGGGCAAGGTTTAGAGCTGATAGCAGTTGTTGCGTAGATATTCTGACTTGTTGATCTGTTCAGAAATATTCTGCTCGAACGATAGCAGCCACAAGCAGAAGGCAACTTGATAACTCATTTGCGGGCCGGGATTCTGCTTCAGGATGTCAACAAAACTAATGATACGTCATCAACCAACAATTATTTTTAAAAAAACAACATTGTGCGAACCCAGATATCACGCTGGGGATCTCCCAGACCGCTTGTCGAAATTCTGGTCGAGAAAGGAGGGATTCTAAGCACTGAACTGCAACATCCCGTTTATTAGATGATTGTCCTTGAACGGAACTCGACAGAGTGGTTAAGAATGGGGATATCAGGTGGGATTGCAGAGGCGTGGCCTGCGCACTGATGAAAGGATGTGAACATTTTGAGCATAGCGGTTTAAAACAAATTATAGCAACCTTAATAGTATTGTGAGGATCTGGGTAGCCTTCAGTTGAACGAATTCGTCTTGAGTATCGAGAATTCTACAGCTGGAGGTCACCGCCATTTCCGAACAACCAAGAGTGCTAAAACCAACCGAAGTAAAGGTAAGAAAGGAAGATCAGGGTCTGTCTCTGAAGCCCGAATGAATAATTGAATTCGTTCTTCGTGGTCTACTGCAGAGATTAGGGCAGTGCAGATATGATAGAAGGCGGGGAAGCACCTGCTAGGGCGTCTGCGATAAGAACAAGTAGACATTGCATAGTATCGACTCTCTGAAGCTTCTTCAATAAATTGAGGTAGAGCAACGTGTAGGTGCTGCCTTCGGACAGAAGCACGGACTCTATCTTCGCTTTAGGTTGTCTATCAACCCGCTTTATGAGGGTGAGCTCTTCGGAGGTGACGAGACCTGCGCGTTGATAACCCTGTGTGGGTTTGATTGAGTACAGCTGATGTATGAAGTGAGCCACACGAGCTGACCTCCCACGGCACTGGCTTTGACCTTATCTTGGAGGAGGATTCCTCAAGGAATGTATTGGATACCAGCGACAGGGCCATGCCAAAGAGCTTGAGAAGATGAAAGTATTGGTCACGGTATATGGTACTTGAGATATATCTCACGGTGCGCGTGACGGTCATATTTTACCATTGCTGCTACCGTTATCCTCGTTGCTCCGCTCGTCGCCCGGCATGCTTTCGCGGACGGCTCTCAAGTCACCCAATGCAAGAGGTAAATCTCACCTGTTTTCCGTTGGTGATTCTCACATTGATCCTTCACAGCAGTTTCCTTGCGGCGTGCATTCGCAACGGAACCAGCCACGTCCACCTCAAAAGCGGTTTCGGAATTACCGCCCCAGTCGCGTTTGAAGAAGCGTCGCACCGTCATAGCGACCTCTGTCATCCTGAACCGCTCTCCCATTCTAACGCGGACGCCAACCTTGTTTGAACAAGCATTCTACGCCTACCAAGCTCGCATCCGACGCGCGCTTCACAATCCCTTCCCCTATGACTTTTACTTTAAGCAAGGCTCTCTATTAGAAACTCGCTTCAACATGGAAGAAAGAAAACGGGAACGTCAGGCCTTCGGTCCTAATTTTGTGTCTGAGGATGTCGTGGACCCAGAGAAAGCGGCTGCAGACAAAGCAGCTGTTGAACAACTTGCCCTTCAAGAGGGAGAAGGTGAAGAATTAATGCCCCGTAAACATGCAGCCGACCTGAGCGATGACTTCAAGAGTTTGGATCGAAGGGGGAAACGCAATCTATATCTATTGTTGCAAGTTGAAGAGGACGGCAACTCCGTATGGCGTTTTCCCGAAGGAGGAATTGAGCAAGATGACTTCCTTCACCAGGTGAGTTTGTTACCAACGCGCGCACGCGTTAAAATACGACGACGCCCCCAGGCCGCGCAGAAAGACTTGCATGCGGAGTGTGGTTCACACATGGATACATGGATGGTTGGCCGTTCTCCAATAGGCGTCTACAAGAGATCACCGAAATCTACAGCGGAGGCGGAGGTCTGGGTGCCCCTTGCTAATTCTGTTTGCATCGACTGATAGCCTTGCAGCAAATCGTATTCTTTTTCAAAGGTCAAATAATGGCAGGTCAGGCACAAACTTACGGGGAGTTGGTAAAAGACTTTGCCTGGTTGACAAAAGAAGAGATTGAGAAGCATGTCGAGAAGGACTATTGGGACGGAGTCAAAGATATTCTTTCAGATCATTAGCTGCGAATACATCTATGGATTTCATCCAAATACTAATCTAACGCGGATCAAAAGGGCGAGATGTCCCGGAACTATTTGGGTGCCTCGATGGCCTTTTGTGATCCCTTTTTGCGCGCATCGTCGAACCTCCGAATGATAACATCGCATTTTGTAGTCTTGCATATGTGCTTAGAGTTTGCTTTGAGGTCGTCTGAGAACAAGGTTAGTCCAGCAGCTCGTTCAACTGCCTCCACTGTTGCAACCCAAAACCTCAGTGAGAATCGAGGGATCATTGAGGAAGACGGACCTGGCATGACAAAGCCCTCAAGAGGCGCTTCATCTTTGATGACAGCGTTTGGGAGAACAAAGGCACCCAAAGAGAGCTCTAAGATATCTGGGGTTGCTGGCGAGGTTGGCTTGGACGCGAGAACCACTTTGGCAAAGTGCGTCGGCACAGAAACGTTTGGTGGAGAGCCAATTACTTCATGTGTCTGAGCTGACAGCACTCAGAACAAAAGACGGCGACTGGAAGGACAGACTTACCACACGCCATTTTCCATCGGCTTCTAGTCGCGGGAGGTACAGCGGAACTGTGAAGACGAAAACATCTTGAAAACTTGTCGTAAGACGTCTACACCAATCTTCTAGATAGGCCCAGTCTAGGAAGATTCAAACGTTTGAGGGTTTTATGTTGCAAGACACAAAAAACGTACAATGACGATTAAAACCGTCACCAATTTGAGGTGCAATATTAGAAAGAAGGAAAGTTTCATTCATAGCTTCCTGAAACCTCAAATAAACAGAGAAGGTATAGTTGGAGGACAAGCTTACCTGCGATAATTTAGCATCAGCCGCTGGCACCCTGTGTAGATGTTATACCGTCAGCTGGCAAATGACCTGTGGACGTCACTGATTTACATATGTCCACGATCGTATCCGCTTCTGAAATAATCCTGCAAACGAGCTCGAAATGGTGCAGGTACCGAATCGTCCTCCACAAAAGTCGATTTTGAACGGTCTCCAGAATCATTCCCATTCGAAACCAGGGACCTGCGGGTCAGGTGTTCGGCAGTCTTTGACTTGGTGAGGGGTTGGAAGGGTATTTATAAGGGAAGAAACGCACCCATGCAGGATGGCGTAGTCGTCTGTCATATGCAGCCACATATGCCTTGCGCACCAACGAATCAACAATGGGTCCTTGTCGGCTCTAAGTAAATTGCATGGTGCGCTCTAGTGAGAAGCACGGACCAGGGTTTCCATGTTTAAGGGCAGTAGGGAGCGACGGCACGACTGCAAGGTCGTTTACGATTTTTGCTCTGCCAGCGGTGTCAATGCCAACGATGGCGGGTTGCGTGTTTGTTTGGGGACGGGGAGTTGGAGCGTTCTTGCTAGATATCGCTGCTGCGATGCTTCCACCCAGTAGGGCGCCAGCAGCAAAGACTGTTACATGTATAACGACAGCGGATGGCATGGCTCTACAAAAACAAAACAAAAATGCCCGTGAGATAAAATATCGGCTTTATATTTATCAAGGCGAGGTACAATATACGATAGATGTTAAAAGACACAAATGGTTTCCGCTAAAAGAGAGAAATGGTTTTTTTCTTCAATGTATCGTAAGTAAAGAGAGTTGAAGTGAAGTGATCGTTTGGCAAGTATACAGATTATACCAAAAGCAAGGGCAGAACAATCAATGGGAATGAGATCAATTTAGTTTACAAAAAAAAGGGAAGGTTGGTCAAATTTGCATCTTCAGTTGCCTCGTCCGTCGTCACCTGTGAGACTATCTGAGCGACCTGGTATAATTTGTCAGATTTCCAGCGGTTCGGAAGTCCGAGCATCGAGCCCACCTCTAACTGGAACCTGATCGCTAGTCCCGACCCTGCTGTCACGCCTCCCAAAGCCGCCAATTCCAGGGCCGCGTGGTTGACGAACGACGCCAACAGAACTTTCATGCCCGCCATTCAATGTTGCCAAGGTAGATGGCAAGCTGGGAACGGGAGGCACACCAGAGCTACCCCCAAAAGGATTGCCATTAGAGAAGAGAGAAGAAAATCCTGCAGAAATGCGGCGAGAAGGGGAGGCGATGGTGGCATAGCCTTCACGAATATTACCGTTAGAGGATCTAGAATTGAGGCGTGGGGACTGGGAATGCAGGGTCTTCATGTCAGGCATAGACTTTTTAACTCGAAGAGAGTTTGCGACGGGGGCTTGCTGGCTAGATGGGCTTAGGTAGGCAGACGGAGCACGAGAAAGAGTGTGTGGTGGTTGTCGCTGAGCTTGTTGCTGCTGCTGCTAGCAAGCGTTGATTATATGGTTATACAAAATTTAAGGCCACTTACCCTCTGAGGATCAATGCGAGTTACAACTGCATATCTCTCTTCGCCTTCTCCAACAGAGTAGTGGTAAACGCCCAACTTCTGGGCGATGAGATGAACGACTCTGCGTTGTTTGGGAGAAAGAGTCCTAGAAAATGCGAGCTCATCTCGCATACGATCATCTTTAAACAGCAAAATCCTGGAGTATATTTCCAATGTAGAAGGATCATTGAGATCCAACTCGTTAGCGGATGCCTTCTCAGAAGAGCTAGGTGTCGCTGGTGGCAGAGGCTGAGAAGAAACAACGGGAGCAGAGTTCAATGGTAGGGCATACTGAGGGGTCGGCATGGCAGATATGGTCGGGGGGGAATACTGCTGCTGTGGGTAGGGAGAACCAGATGAGAATGACCTCTGAGGGCTGAATGCCGATGAAATGGCGGAGCCGTAGTCTTCGTAAAGCTGATTAACGTTGGTCTGCTCCTTCTCTAGTTGCATGGAACGCATTCTTCGAATCGCCTTTTCTCGCTCAATTCTCTCCTTTTCTCCCGCCTGCAGGACCTTCTTGTATTCAACACGCAATTTACGACCCTGAACGTCGAAGCCATTGAGGGCAGCCACGACAGCGTCAGCATCAACAGACTGGCGAAAGTTTGCAAATGCCAAGCCACGGAAGGAACCCTGTTGGTCAAGATGGTAGTTGAAGGCGTACGGGGTTGGTATGGATAAAGAGGCCTAATGCAAAGTTGAGAAAGAGAAATCGAGAGTGAAAAGTATCATACGATGATATCTAGGAGAGTTTCACGTTTGACGTTAAATGGTATATTTTTAATGACAATGGCTGTTGGGATGATTTCTTCGTCCGAGATCTGACCTGGTGTTGCTGGGGCAACAGAAGGAGGAGGAGGAAGGTGAGCCATAGGAGGAGAACCGCCAGCGGATGAGAAATCCGAATTATTGTGAGGAGACAAGGATCGACTGTCTGAAGAGTTATTATCGAGCCATTGCTACTTGGGAGATGAGATGGAATTCTTGAAAAAGAACAAGGGCATACTGTTGGCAAGGCGCTTCTCAACGGCTTTGAGATTGTGTTGAGAGGACTGTAAGAGGGGATGGCGGGGGACGTTGCGAAATGGTAAGGAGGCCTTGTCGCCGCTGAAGCATCGTAATCGTAAGGATCATGAAGACGTTGCTGAGAAGGACGATGAGAAAGGGACAGCGATGGAGGAGAGGTCGTCATTATAATTTCAATCCAAACGTCGTGGTTAAGAGAAAACAATTCTTTTGTCACATGTCACAAACAAACTACGAATTATTCACAGCAGTCGGTAATGCTTCAGCAACTGTACTTTAAACGCTACAACAATATAAGCAACCGCTTCTCATCTACACACACAAAAGAAAGGAAAAGAAGGAAAAAACATACCATCAGGTTTATTCCATAGAGCAGCTGCATCCGGGTTCAGAGGAGATGCATTGTTCGGCTCTGTGCAACATTCAGTAAGTAAGCATCCACCAGCATCAGTCACACGCACCGCCCAGCAATGATTGCAAGGAAAGTAGAATGGTCTGAACGCTGTATACAGCTGACCATTTGTCCTAATTATCATCAGAATGGTTTCAATAGTTAGCCCACAAATACCAACTTGTAAAATGTCCAAGCAGATCACGCCCCCTGTGATGTCCACATTGGGGTGGTAGCAGGGTGTATCAAATTTAATACTAGGTGCAACGTATGGGTAGTTTGAGGGGAACAATATGGAGATTTTGAAACTCAATCCTGCGTATATCTGGCAGGGCAAATGTCAACTCAAGCCGAGATAAGTGAACGCCACTCACCGTCTCGGGTGGCCCTTCAATTGTCCCAACCCATTCAAAAAGATTACCGTCGTTTTTTGGAAATGCGGACTAAATGTAGTGTCAGCAGGCATATTAGGCCAGTTGGATCTGAACTGACGATTCCGGGTGACGAGGACATCTGACGAATGGGATGAGAGAAGGTATCTCTATAAAATAATGATGCCCACCATTAAGGTCATGAGTTCATTGCTTAGTCTAGGGACGGTAAAAATGAGGTAAATACGAAAAGAAGGCGCAAGAGCTCACCGTTTTGCCACACTGCCAGCTCCCTGCTGGCTTGATGCAGTTACGCTCGACTTTTGTGCAGAACGAGAGGGAGCAAGAGAAGAAGTAAGCTGCTCCATGTGAAATTGATATACAAGCGAGTAAAGGTCGAGTTGAATTCGAGTTGAATTTGAGTTGAATTCGAGTTTCAATGTTGAATGTGTTGAACAATGTTCTGAACAAGGCGCGGCTGTCAAAGTCACGTGTTAGGTGTGTGCTGCTGACGATCGAATCCACCCTGCTACACATTATCATTGCGCCAGCGGGTTATTCTTTACCATGGCCTCCAACTTCACCTCAACACCGGCAGAACTTACTCTCGTTTCACAGATATTCGCTCACGCCGACCCTCAGAAGCTCGGCGTCATCACCGGTGATGTTGCTGTGAGAGTGTTCGGCGGAGCAAATCTCGCACCCACCACTCTTGGAGAAATTTGGAATATTGCAGACGAGGAGAACAAAGGGTGGCTTTCAAAGAGAGGCGTAGCAATTGCTGTGCGCCTCATAGGATGGGCACAGAAGGGGGAAAAGATCACCCCTGCCTCCCTCAATAAACGTGAGCTCTCAAATCAAGACATTAACGGCGTGTCATAATTTCGTATCGTTAGCCGGACCTTTGGCCAAGATCGATGGCATTAGCGTCTTAACTCAACAACATACCGGAATGTCATTGCCCAAATCCCCACCCCCAGGATTTCCACCCTTCACACCTCAAGATAAGGTCAAATTCCAGAATCTATTTCTGAAATCCGGGCCTACAAACGGAATTCTTACTGGTGAGCATAACAAATTTATTGTCTCGACAATGCCATTTAAACCTTGGCAACAGGAGAGAAAGCTCGGGACATTTTTGTCAAGTCAAAGCTCTCCAATGATAAACTTTTGCAGATATGGTTCGTACATATTTTACGGGCCACGCAACCCTTCCTGAGCTTCCGAAATTTGATAGGAATTTGGCTGATACGCAGGATCGAGGCGTTCTTGATTCCACGGATTTCGCCATCGGCATGTATTTCATCCAAGGTTTGATGTCCGGGAAGATGTCTTTTATCCCTTCGGCGCTTCCTCCCGGTCTTTACCAGCAAGCTGGGGGAGTTCCGCCTATTAGCGCCGTCGGGTCAGGCAACAGCGGATCCTTTAGTCCTGTGGGCGCCTCGTTTTCACAAGACCGCAGCCGCATTCATCCCCAACAAACTGGACAAAGTCTACCACTTCAACCCGACAATACTGGAATGTCTGGCCAGACAAGGTCACCAGTTCTTCCTGCCCGTCCGATAACCGCACAGCCCTTTGGCGGCGGTCCTTTCGCACCCATCAGCAATGGGCAGGTACTGCCCTGGGATGTTTCACACTCTGAGAAGGCCTCTTCAGATAAATATTTCGATGGTTTGGACCCTCAACATCGAGGTTTTATTGAAGGTGATGTCGCCGTTCCATTCATGTTGGATTCAAAGCTGCCTGGGGAAGATTTGGCACAAGTATGGTAAGTATCTTGCTCCTAATACATTTGAACGCCGACTCTATACGTTAAATATTTCAGGGACCTTGCCGACATCAACAACGACGGGCGTTTAACGCGCGACGGATTTGCAGTGGCTATGCATCTCATCCAAAAGAAGCTTGCTGGTGGTGACATTCCAGCATCCCTTCCGCCAACTCTGATACCTCCTTCCATGCGTAGTACGGCCAATGGTACATCTCCTTTCTCTCCCGCATCTCCTCAATTCCAACAAGAGGTAACACATGATCTGTTTTCTTTCGATGATACACCTCCGGCGTCCGCGACTATCCATCCAAAGGCAGGGGCCGTTCAACCTCCGTCTGTACTTCGTTCGGCGCCTCGTGATCCTTTTACGTCCTCATCATTTACAAATTGTACGTCGCATTACCCCCCGCTTTATGTTGATCTTATCATCAGTATTCACAGCTCCACACGGGGATTTACTTGGTGATGATGACGCCGCTAGTACAACGCCTCCATTGCATGATCAATCAGCGGAAATTGGAAACGCGAAAAATCATCTCAAATCCACAAGCCAGTCACTGGAAGCTACAAAGAATGAAAGTGCATCCATCCAACAGACCCTTGCCACGCAAGCCTCACAGCTTTCCGCATTACAAACGCAACTATCATCTGCAAAGGCTGCTTACGAGACCGAGACTAAATTGTTGGCTGCCTTTAAAGAACGCCACTCTGCTCAAAGTGCGGAAATTCAGAAAGCCCGCGAGGACCTCATCCGCGCAGAAAGCGACCTTAGTGCCATTAAGGTCGAAAAGTCTGAAATTGAAGGATCTTTCTTGCGCGATAAAGAAGACATCAGGGAACTTCATCGAAAAATGAATGAGGTCGGTCAACAAATCGATGCTCTAAAAACCGACATCGAAAAGGCGAAGAAAGATGCGAAGCAACAGAAGGGTTTATTAGCGATAGCGAAAAAACAGCTCAGTTTAAAGGAGGCAGAGAAGGCAAAGGCAGAGAAAGAGCAGGAAGGGGCTCTGGCCGATCTTACCGCTGTGACCAAGGAGAGAGAGGAAGCTGAAGCAGACCTTGCCAAAGAAATCACAGAGATAGAGCCCAAAGCCGTCACAGATTCAGCGGCTTTTACGGCCAGCCAGCAGCCGCTACCTCTTACCCCCGACCTCTCCGCCACTGCTCTCGGCAAGAGTAACAACCCATTCGAGCGTTTGACAAAGTCATCTGGGAATTCCACGCCCCGTTCTCAGTCACCTTTCTTGCCCTTTCAAAGCCCCAACCTTTCTCTCTCATCAGCACGATCGGGATCGATACCTGGGGCTTTTGAAACGGAGGGCCATGACGACGATATATTTACTCCAATTGAAACAGCAAACGGCAGCTCACTTGAGCCCAAAGATGAATCCCAGCAACCGCTCAAACCTGAGCCCGCGGCTGTTGATTCTCCAACTGCCAATGAAACTGAATTCTTTTCCACACCGCCTACCAGCGCCACTCAGGTTCCTTCCCCAACTGTTGCCGCAGCCTACTTTCCCTCATTGGATGACGCAGCCGTAGATTTCCCATCAATAGATTTGCCTCCCGCTCAAAACTCCCAGCGTGACCTTGAAACGAATTTTGGTACCCAACTGAAAGAACTTGATGTCGACGATTCCGACTCCGACTCTGATGAAATTCCTTTGGCTGAACTAGCACAAACAAACAAGAAAGCCTCCCCCATCGTTCCAAAAGCTGTCGAAGAACTTCCAGTAATTGGCACACCACAAGTCTCTTTCGATGATATCTTCGTATCAAATACGCCCATCGCGGCAGATTCTTCATCCCCCAACAAATTTCCAACTGTGACCGCCAATGCCCCTATAGCATCGAGTCCTTTCGAAGCTAGATCGTCCCCTCTGCAAGCCAGCGCGCCGACAGAACTTTCCGCAACTTCCACAACAGCTGGTGTGAGTGCATTCGATGAAGCAATGGGGAAGATTCCGGGGACTACTTCTGCGGCTGCTCCTCAATTTACCTTTGATACAGCCTTTGATGATAATTTCGACTTTGCCTCTGCCTCTACCGCTGAAGCGTCTGGTCCACTCCCTCTGCCCTTCACAACAGACTTTAAAGTCACCAACGGTGACACGCGTAAATCACAGTTTAGCGATATGTTCTCGACGATTGGGAGTAAAAAAATACACGAAAACCATTTTACTCCCTCTCAAAGTGTAGTTGGAGCTCCCAGCCGCGAGCCCGCTCAGCCTTTGGGAACTTCATTTGACGAGACATTTTCTACTTTCGATTTAAGCCCGAAGACATCGCTTGCAATGGCTGAGGAAGCACCTTCAAAATCTACGGAGTCCACGGCTGCAGGCGCGCTCCCCGCATCCCCCGTGTCGGCGTCTCCAAAGGCCTCTATTCCTCAGAGCTCTGATGTAAGATTAGGCTCACCTCCGCCTAGCGAGAAATCTCCTCCACAGCGCACGGCTTCTCCCAAACCCAGGCCTTCTTCGTCGTCTTCCAAGGAAGTTCATGAAAAGCAAAAAGAGCCATCAACCCGTCATTCTAAATTGAGTGTAAGTGCTTTTCTACTCGGTTACGCAATGCCAATACCCCCCCCCAGATCCGTCTACCTTTTGGTAAGAGGAAGAAACATCAAGAACCGTTGCCTCCTCCTCCTGCGTCGTCGCATCTCGCGCCTATGCGAGAGGAGTCTTCCCGGGCTATCACCCCAGCTGTGGACGATGACGTCGAGGCTGTGAAACAATTGACTGCGATGGGTTTCAGTCGAAGTCAAGCTGTCGTCGCTTTGGAGAAATATGGCTATGATGTGCAAAAGGCACTCAACAGCCTCCTTGGGCAATAAAGTGACTCATTGTTTTCCTAACATGATCCTGTTTTGAATGTCCTTTTAAATTTCCTTGCGCTAACCACCAAATATTATTTTGGGTACTTGATTTAATACATATATCTCGTTTAATCATGCAGAGCAGTCAAGAATTATGCTGGAACGATGGGCACATCGATTGCCACAGACGCCTGTTGAAGCCAGTTCTGCCATTCGTGATCCTTTTTTTGTCTCTGAGCGACTTGTTCCAGTTGTCTTGGGGTGGGATGATGAGCATGAAGAACGAATATAAAGTCACTGAGATCTTGACGTTGGTGGAGCTCCAAAATATTCTTCCCCACGGACAAGAACTGGGACACATCTACAAGGCCATCGGGGGTAGTCTGAAAGGGTGCGGTGAGATCAGTGGGGCGGTACCGACATCGCTGTGCTCACTAGAAATGGAGGTGATAGGGGTAAATCGATCTTATCGTCGTTAACACTGACATGCATGCTAAGGCTGGCATGGGTAGGCCACGAGGAGCGTAAAGAATATATCTGTTCCTCGAACGAAGACACCGCAGCACCCGCAGCCTGCGACAACTCAACCGCCGAATAACACCCTAACGACAAGCATAAACTATTTTGTAGGCCGCTGTGGAACAAAGCATCGTCAATTTCTGATAAGCCAATAACGAGTCTACGCACAAAGAGGTGTGCTTTCGGTTAACCCACTGCATCAAGATCGCATACTGTCCTTCCGGAATTTCGAATTCGACCGATATCCTACTCTTCGAGGACAGGCCTTTTTGCCTTGCAACGACGCGCATTTCATCCCCGAAAACACCTACAGCAGTTCAACGGCCCGCGTCATTAAGAAGAATCAGACTCACCAGCTTGAACGTTTTGGACGTCATTTGCTGACTCGGAGGAATCAATCAGTGATGCATCTTTCGGTCGGGATTGGAGCAAAGTGACATCAGCAACCACGTTAATGTTACCAAGTAAATTTAGGGATGTAATTGATTGTTCGAGAGTAGGGTCCGAAAGTTCTATTGGCGGGGTTCTTGTTAGATCTAGCTGGCCGGAGGCGAGATTAGATGATTCTTGGTGGTCAATATCTTGCATCTCTTCGTCCTTGTCGCTATGGTTAACCGGAAGAACGTGATACATAGGTTCCGTTCCCCGCTTGCCAACCTCGGGCTCAGATGCCGGTGGGAGAGAATAAAGAGCAGGTATCGCTTCAGTAGCGAAAGCCTGTAGGTGTTCGTCTCGCACTTTGTTATCGTTGTTTGGATTTATGGATGACATAGCCGTCATTTCAGACGAGCCATCCACAGACGTTGGGTCACCTACGGGGCTGCTATCCACCTGCACCGACAGAGATTGATCGTAGTCCTCCTTCATGTACTCCTTTGATACATAGCCATCAACTGCTGCTGTAGCATCCAAAGACTTGACCTCTCTATCTGATCCGGCCAAAACAAATTGAGATTTTGGGCCAATACCATTCTGAAAATCTTCGTTACTTGTGCTATCCCCCTCACGGGTATGGCCTCGAAAGCTCGGTTCTGGAAGGTTTGAAAGTGTACTAGGTTCTGAGACGACGGCAGCTGTGAGGTTTGACACTCTGTGGTCAATTTGTGATGCAGTTGATAATTGCGGTAAACCGTTTATTGGTTGTGGGTTGTCTTGCCTTTGACGAAGGGCTTTTATATCGTGAGCAACCAAAGACTCGAAATCAATTGATTTCTTTTTCTTGGCTTTAATTTTTGTGGGAGGTCGTGAGCTCGTGTCGGCTAAGGGTTCAGTTACCTTTATAGGAATGTCGGTGGCTGCGGGAGGCTGTTGTTGTACAAGATGAGAAGGTGATTGCTGTACAGGATGAGAAGATGGCGATTGCTGTACAAGATGAGAAGGTGGCGGTTGCTGTACAAGATGAGAGGATTGCAATTCCTGATATCAAATTGGATGAATTCATACTTACAGAAGGGGATCGAGGACGTTCATTTACTCACTTGAGATACGATGCCAGAGGCAATTCTTCAAGAGGTGAAAAGATTTTCGCACCAACGAAGAGGAAAGGCATACCCGGGAGAATAGGAGGAAGATAGAGGGCCAAGAAGAACGATTGAGTTCAAGAGTTGCGTAACATGAACTGTTAAAAGAATGTAAATATAAAGTTGACGATGTGAATGAACGGACCCTGGTGGGAGGGCTCAACAAACAGGTTGCGGAAGGGTTCCATCGCTCCGACGAGTCTGAAGTAGGGCGCGACTAGAGGATGGCTGAGGTAGGCGGAAACATTGAAAGGTACACTTAAATCCTCAGAGCCGGTGACAGCTTTACGCAGTGTCCGCTGAGAAATCTGCACCAAAGATGATAAATAATAAGATTGGTGAAAGGGAATGTAACCCTGCCAGAAGAAGCCTCAAAATCTTGAGTAATAATTAATTGAGTGAGCATCCCATGAGATTTGGAGGACAAACCTCTTTCCTCGCAGCAGGGTAATAAGCTTTTTCATCGCAAAGCCAACGCGCCAATTTGTCGGCATGAGAGGTGTAGATCTCGACGTCGTCGCGGGCCAACATCTTGGCATAGCGATGAAATACCTTGAGATTGTTGTCGGCGGAGGCAGCCATAGGATGATGATGGTGGTTGTTTGACCTTATTCTTGTTCCGCTAGCCATTTGACAGCGCATTTGACTTGTTCCTCTAGGCCTACGACCTTGAAGACGCAACTTGGACGAAATCTAAGCGATTTATACCCGTGGTCTATCGTTGCTACCACCGTTTTGCTCATGATAACTTTTGACATGGTCATAGTTGGCTCGGGAGGCGGTCCCGACGAGACAAACCTATCAGCGTACATCCAATTCTCCATCATCGCACGTGGCCATACCTCAACTCGCATTCTAGTTATCTCCTCAAACCTCGGAGTGCTCGTTGGGAGGATGGTGTACTGGCCTTGGAAGCAGGTCAGTCGAGAGCCCACAATGCCCTGGCATTGTGTATATCACTGACCGCTCCAGGTTCCGGTCAAGGTGCCCTCAATCAACTACTCCAAAGAAACCCATATCTCTTCGATCCCCCCTCCGACTTGGATGACCACGAACCTAGAGTCTTCTCTGCCTCGGAAATTTACAACCTTGTGCGGTACGTCGTCTGAGCCCCTAATTTCACCATTGCTTTCATGTCAGAATAGGTGCTACCTTCTCACCCATGCCCACCTCGACCACATCAACAGTCTCGTTGTGTCGGCAGGTTCCTTTGGAGCTCCGCGAAAGCGTGTCTACGCGACAAAGCAAACGCTGCAAGACCTCGAAATCGTATTTTCTGACCGTATCTGGCCTAATCTAGCTTCTTGGAATGAGGAAGACGATAGCCACAAACTTTTGTACTCCGTGTGAGTTAGGCTGCCCACCAGCGACCCATCCCTTGGCTAACTTGGAAAAAGTCTCCGTCCAGATAACAAGTACAAGTCTATTTTTCCGGACGTTTCGGTCAGAACTCTACCCCTAAACCACGGCCGAAATGAGTCGGGCCACTATGAATCCGCGGCGTTCTTTATACGACATGAACCAAGCTCCCGTGAATTCTTATTTTTTGGCGACGTCGAGCCCGACATTTTAGCCGAGAAACCACAGACCATCAACGTTTGGCGTGCTGCGGCTCCCAAGATACCTGATACATTATCATCAATATTTATTGAATGCTCTTGGCCATCGGGTCGAGAGGATGAAACACTGTATGGCCACTTGACACCGGAACACCTGGTTGATGAACTCACCACTCTGGCAGGGGAAGTGGTGAAGTTTAGGTGTAGCCAACCCCAACCCCGCGCTCGCCCTGCTCGGAAACGACAGAAGAAAAATCCTCCGTCCATGGAGGACTTAGGCAGCGCATTACACGGCGTTCGTGTGTTTATCATGCACTGTAAAGACGATGTGAACGGTGTCCATGACCGACCTGTTCGCGACATCATTGTTGAGCAAGTCAGAGACCTTGTAGTTGCAAGGGGTCTCGGGGCGGATATTTTGGGTGCTGTGCAAGGAATGCACATTGGTACGTCCTTTACAATTCATCAAGACGTTATAATGGTCTAACTTGCGAGTTTCAAGAAATATGACTTGTCTATCATCTTATGGATCGGACATTAATATTTACCCTCATGTATACTTAGTGTCTTGTTATATCTTGTAGCTCTAGTCGTTTCTCCATCTTGGTATTATTCAATGTAAACGGAAATCCCAGAAGTGGATAGTGCAAAAGCCATAGCGTCATGTTAACAAAAATTAACAGAATAGAAAAAAGAAGAGAAGCGAAGATAAATCCATGTATGTAGTAGCACTACCAAGGTCATGATGACGCATACAATTTCACCACACCATCAGCCCCAGCGCTCGCCATAAAAGGTAGTGAAGGATGGAACTCCACGTCCAGAACTCCTTCTCTAGCTTTTTCCCGATGCGTCGTGATCTCCTGTACGCAAGCACGAGATCCCAAGACGTCCCAAAAGCGGACGGAGCAGTCGTGACTCCCAGACACCAGCGAAAATCCAGCAGCGTCAATAGACAATGACGTGACTCCATCAAGGTGAGCCAACATGGAGTGTGTACATTGTCCTAGGTAATATATGTAAGCTTTCCGTCAAAGGTGTTCAGGGTCCATACCTGTAACAATATCGAAAATTCGGATAAATTTGTCCTCATGTGCAGTGACAAGGATCGTCATTGTCGGATGGGAGACAATGCAATTAATCTGTGTTGCTGGTGTGCCGTCTGGCAGCAAAGGTTCGTTTTCAAAAATATCGTCTAAAAGAAGAATACGAACCGTAACTGATGTCACTCTGTAGTCGAGATAGCTCTTTCCCACTTTCAATGTCAAAGATCTTCACGATGGCGTTTTGATATGCAACGGCGACTTTCTTCAAGTCGGATTTAAGCGCTTCCACGGCAGTGGCGCCTGGAACGCCGAGCCCATCGTGCAGTTCATCTTGGCTCTCCAGACCTGTCCAACCCCATGTTAACTTGAGCGAGCCGCCTCCAGAGGGACCGCTGACGTCCCACACTTTCACGGAACCTTCCGCGCCGCAACTGATGAGGGTGCTCTCATCTCTGACCAAAGCCAAATCCCAAACCGCATCCGTGTGCCCAATAAGCTCACCGCGTGAACGAGTCTCGTCGTATGGAGCGTAGGTCGTATGTGAAGAAGCAGGTAGCGCCCATACCCTAATTGAAGAATCGAGCGAAGCGGAGTACAAAAGTTGTTTCGAAGGCGCGTGCAATAAGCGAGTGATTGCGGCTGAATGCCCACGGAGGGTAAGTTGAGGCTCCACCTCCGTTGTTGGTCGTGCTCTTGACACGGAGGTCAATGAATATATCTACTAGCAACAGAAGAAACATACGCGGAGGAGGCTAGACTGGCAACGTCCATCCGCCAGACTTTTACTGTGCAATCATCGCCCCCCGTGACTAGACAAAGCTCTGTTGGGTGGAAAGCAAGTGCTCGAACAGCATCCAAATGACTTGGGCCATGCCGTTAAATAAAGTGACATGCAGTGCCAAATTTGACTCACTTTCTCAGCGTCCTCTTCGCTTTCCAAACCTTCGCACCTTCACCCTCACCTGCTACACTTGCTTCTTCGTCATCAACCTCCCCATCGTCTTCTTTGACATCTTCCTCATCATCATCCCTTCGGTGTTCCCAGGCACTTATCCCATCCGCAGCGCCCGTTTGTATATCACCAGCTTGTCGTGCTTGCGCTGCAGCCTCCCGAGAAAACCTGATTTTTTCTTTCCATTCTTCGTCATCATCTGGGTGAAAGATTGCAGTCAGTTGGCGGCTTTCCGAATCTGCGTCCCTCTCATTGTCTGGTTGCGAAGAAGAATAAGAAGATGCAGGAGGTTGTGGCGAGTGTTGAGCTAGCTGAGCCAGCGGTGGTTGAGGTTGTATCATCCCAGTATTCCGTTCCAACAACGGAACCTGGGGCCCGTTAAGGATAGGAGCGGAAGACGGGCCTGACATGGAAGAAATTCCGTTTAAGATTGGAAACTCCTTGCCTGCATCGGGAAGGACTTTGCGTGGTCGACCGTTGTAGGGCATTTGATCGAACGAAGGTACGTTTGGTAGAGAGAGGGGTATAGAGGGGTTATTTAGCAAAGGTCGATTGGGTAGAGGATTCATAGCTTGAGGCGAAGTAAGGTAGGAAATTTCTTGAAGGCACCTAATTTGGAACGAGGTCACCAGACAATAGACAACGTTTTGCACAAACGCACTGTTTCAAGTAGTCGCGACTTCGCGCTCTGCTCTTTGGATCTCTACCCGGTGGCGGTTTGCCAAGGCCGGGAGCGGCGGGTCCACTCGACCAATTGGATGCCCCCCAAGAACTTGGCCGGCCTGCGGGGCCATTTAACGGTGCGCCATTAGGAAGGCGACTGTCTGGAAGGGGAGAATCTTAAAAGGCAGATCATCAGGAATAGCAAGGAACGACGATAGTAAGAAAACATACCTTCACTGTGAGGCGAGCTGCCCCCACTATCCTCCTTCTGACTATGAGAATCTTCTTTTTGAGCCGAGGTAGCCGCATGAGCCTGTATAGAAGCGAGTTTTGTCGGAGGATTGGTATGCGATGCTGACTGGGTTAGCTGTTTTGAACTAAATAGATTGTTAGCCAGTCAAAAAAACAACTGGTAAGTTGGTGCATACCGTTCCATTCGCAAGGCATACTCTAGCATCTTGATACGACGCATAAGATCTAATTTTACATTCTCGAAGGAGCGTCTCTCTCCCTCGAGCAAAGCAATGCGGGCCTGAGAGTGTACTTTGAGACGCGATAGGTTGACAAGGGGGCAAAGACAAGACAAACCCGCATTTCTGCACGTTCAATCTCCCATTCATTTCTATCCCGCTCGTACCTTCTCCATTCCGTCTGAAGAAAATGGAGGACGCTGGAGAGGGTAAAGTCTTGGCCATTCTGAGGTGGAGGGGGAGGAATGCCTGACTGCTGGCCCTGCTGTAGCTGTTGTTGCTGCTGCTGTTGCTGCTGCTGCTGTTGCTGCTGGTGGTGGTGGTTCTGCTGCTGCCCAGGATTCTGGAGACCTTGCAAGGCACCCAACATGAAGGCTTTTGAGAAAGTGACAAGTTGCGGTAGAGTTATTTACATAAATAAATTCAAAAGCAAAACGAAGTCGTGATTCACTGGCACTAAACAAACATGTATATACAACACCTCACCGCTGCATCTTATTTATTGCCAGACCTAGTATGACAATAATAAAAAATCAAGTTGAAAAACTGCTCGACATATACGCACTTCTTGATACCACCTCCAACCAGCGGCCCACCTACGCTTGAGCAATCAGCACCAGCAGAAACACTGCCAGAAACCATACATCAAAATACTTACTCTTCATGGCTGAAAGCCCACAGTAAATCCATTAATAAATTTGGGTTCAACCACTTGAACTTACCTTTCTCGCGAGCAGCCTTGAGCGCCTCGGCCTCAGCCTTCTTTTTCTCCTTGAAGGCAATATCTTCCTCCGTCTCCTCCTTCTTTCCCTTCTTGGGCGCCTTGTCCACAAAAGAGTCAGTCGGCCTGTTCGTGTATTAATCATCTGACGAACCTTGAGAGGCTTGAGCTTCCCGCCTTGTCTACTGGCCATAGTGGTGGTCGTTGTCAATGTGATGGATTTGGCAAACACATGTACACAGATGATCATGATATGATCGGTCCAGATCTTGGCATAGATTTAGAGCAGCCATCACCATGTCAGACGTTCAAGACCGCTGGAAAGTCAAGCTGGATCAGACATGGGACGTCAGTGAATCCCTGAATGTAATCGCATGAACCAATCTAACTACTGCGTCGGATTCAGGTTCTCGGCCCTTTTCCAATTCATGCTAGGGAGCAACACTACCTCTCACCAGCCTTTCCCTTGAATTGTGGGTTCCGATGACCGCACTTGAGCTATCTATCCTTCACTTATTATTTAGTAGAGGAATCGATAGATTACCTCAAAACATGGCCGTCCGCCTATGCAGACGGCGGCAGAGTAGGTTGGAAGTCAACCCAGCTACGCGAAGATGGGTCGCTCCATGTCAAATTTCCTGAAATTCGGTACTTTCTCTAGGCTACAAAAATCGCTTTTTGAACGCTTACGGTATGCAGATGGAAACGCCTTCGGGATACTGAAGGCTGGGCGGCTTTGCAACATCATGCCGTCCTACGAACAACGCTGACTTTACACCCTCCTCAAGTCCCTTCTGTTGAAAGCCTAGACATCTCTCTTGAACTTCATGTTCATCTAAGACAAGCGTCCTATTTTACGCTACGCCCTATGAATTATAAAATTTCCCCTTTCCACCCGGTGTGGTACGCCGGAAATATATATGACCTGGAACGCACTCTTCCTCAGATTGTACCCCTCTCCATCACGAATTCCACACCCGAGCCTATTCAATTCGATTTATTCGTGAGTGGGGATTATGAAGTAGGTTCCGGGTTTCCGTTTGAACTACTCTTCTAATGCCATGGCGTCTATTAGATTAGACTCTTCGGTGACCCACACGCCCAAAACTCTGAGGTGCCTACTCAGGTTATCCATGTCGACGTGGCAGTGAATCCCGCAACGAACCAAGTCAATCACGAACCAACTCAAGATGTAATCTGCGACTTCGTCGATGGTTACAGCTTTGGGGAGGCGATCGGGGTGGGAGTTCGAGCCAGCACTGGTTGGTGGACTGTGGTCGATGTTGCTCTCGGAGATAAAATTTCGGCCGTACGTCTTTCTACCCCATTAGAATTCAACAATCCTTAAGTTTCACCAAAGGAGAACATCAAAATACGCTTGCTACGCACGACACAGATTGCACCTTCACAATCTCGCGTCGTTCCTATCATTATCCAACAGGAAGGACCCTTCAGACACAAAAGCCTCCCGATAGAACTGACTTTGTTCTCTAATCTTAATAACGCAATAACAACAGTTTCTGTGTGTCTTCCCGTGATTCATTTGAAATCATGGACTTCAATGGAACGTCGAGCTATCAGGGGGTCATATTTTTATGCGCAATCGATGCCAACTACATTTATCGCGGTTTCCCCCGTATTGCTGGGCCTCGACAAGCCGAGACCGCCAATTCTTGCTCTCCGTAAAGTACCCTACCTCATTTTTTATGAATGGCACTCTAAAATACTGGTTTTAGACGGTGCAGGTGTCGATATTTTGCAACAAGATTTTTGGGTACTATCATTGCCGAAAAACAAGTATAGCTGGATGGTTGTACCCACAGGCCGAACTTCCTGGGTACACCCCACAATACCTGCTCCAGTACTTTATCCGCTGACAATTCGAAAGGGATTGGATTGGCATGGGCCTAGCGCCAAGGATGCGTTCGAATCTGTCAATGCTCTATCCTCGATCTTGATCAAACGTCCAGATTGGAGTTTAAATGCGCCACCAGTAAACATGCCTGTGGTTGCTATCGGACACTCAAATGGTGGACAAGGTGTTTGGTATCTCGCCTCTCGCTATCCAGATCGAGTACTTGCCAGTTAGTGTGTTTTTTTCCACATTTGTCCCCATCTAACGTATGTTTTCCAGTCGTACCTGCTGCGGGATACATCAAGTCCCAAAGTTACGTACCTCTGACATTTTCTAGGTATTCATATACTTTCAGGTCAACAGAAGGGATGATAATAGCGTTCAGATCCGCACACTTCATAGATCCAGCTCTTCGAGCGATTCTGGAATCGTCCTTCACGGCAGACGACAACGACCTACATTTACCAAATCTAGTCGGCACACCGATACTGGCTATTCACGGGTGAAACGCGTTTCGAGATGCTGTCCCTCTAAAACCCTGATACCAGTTTCAGAGGAGACGATGACAACGTCCCTGTTTGGCATTCTCGCGAAGCTGTGAGTGTGCTCCAAGCGTGGCTGCCGTCTGCGAACGTCAGGTGCGTATGTTGCAAGTCTCGTCCCGCTCTCTTCATTGGTCTTCTTCTCAGTTTTCGCGAAGACCAAAATCAATGCCACTGGTATTCTTCCGTTCTTAATAATGCACAAGTTCAAGATTTTTTGGACAACTACACAAATCTTTCGAAGGGGGACAGTCCATCTGTAAAGGAGTTTACTCTCACCGTATATGCGCCGCGAGACTGCGGCTCCCTTTATGGTTGGAAGATTGAGCGTGTTTTGTTACCTGGAAGGCATGCCAAATTTCATTTTACATCCCGGCGTTTCTAAGGAAATAACAATATGAAGGCTCGCAAGGCTTCACGTCGACCTTCGCGAACCTCATCTTTCCCGGATCACTACAACAAATATAAATGGCTTCTCCCTTACCTCGAAATCTCCCCGCCGCGGATCACACGTCTTTCATGTCGACTGCTCTTCCATTGATGCGCCTGCAGATATCGATGGCGTTGTCTGTTTCGAACGTACCACAAATGGACATTGGCAGGTGAGGTCATCTTCGATATTAATGAGCGGATTTCAATGCAAGCCTGACTTAATATTGATGGTGGCTTTTATTTAGATAGCCAACGAGCCGTTGCCTGTACCACCTCCGAGCAGAATACAGTCCATATTATCGTCACCTGCACCTATGACGATTGTTATTCCCTCTACCTCTCGCAGCCCGGAGCTCTCTTCTGCATTGCGCATTGCTCACGACCTCAATGCATATCACCGAATTGATGCCGAAATTGTTAACGAATCAGAAGCGCTCGTGCGCAGCCAGATGGGTTCATGGGCAGATGGTAACATTATTTTCATAGGAACATCATCATCCCCGTTCGTCGAAGCTGTGATCGAAAAAAAAAGAACTGCAGTTAAACTTTGCGACGGAAGGCTGATCATAAATGAAAGACTCGAGCAACCTGGCGAGGGTAGGCAGACACGCCAAATTGTCTGGATATCCGACCTGATTCTCTTTCAAGCGGTTTTATTTTTGCACCCACACCTAGCGAAACAAGATGCGAGCATCTTGTTTCTGGTATATACGGACGCTTCATCACTTGAAAGAGCAGCAAGACTTCTGCCTATCCGTACAGGCGTTGCAGTCCCTGATTGGTTGGTTACAAGTCCTTTAATGGATCAGTATGGGGCTGCAGGCATCAAGGCTGCAGGGTACGTCGATTTTGCTTTATCTTCTCTACCAAGAGATCTTCAATTGGGACCAAGGCTTTGGGGTAACAACTGGGACTTGAATCTTGCGACCGCCTGGTTTTCTTGAGGTAATATTCAAAGGGGGTTGAGTGTGATGAGCAGGAAACTGAAGTTCTCAACGGTTACAGCTGTTTCTTGGAAAATTGACAATCGGAGAAAAGTTGATACAATACAGTATGCAGTGTAGTAAACCCAGATAGGACATGACAGATATGTGCGGAGATAGCGAGAATTATAACAACAAAATTTCTACTATTGGAAGATGAATCGTGCAACCTGTTTCGAAGAAGTTGTCAAAGAGAAAGGATACGTGAAAAATCTGATACATACACTTTCGAGTAGCAATGTAACTTCGGGGGCAATGCGAATGAAGTCTTTGCTCCAGAAATCATATTTTGGGTTGCGCAGCAATTCGATGAATGTCACAAGTGCTCCCCATGGATGTGGACGATGGACAATGAAGCGCTCCAGTAAGACCTTGGTCATAACCTCTCGGAGACGGTCATCCTTTACTTCTACGAAAAGGTGGAGTAACAAAGAGCTGAACCAATGCGTGTGAGCATTCGGATAGCGTAAGTGTAGCACGATAGAGCTCATAAGGTGATGCTGCCCTACACCAACCCAAATGAGTGGGATAATGTTGTTTAAACGTGTTAAACATACCTTCGACGTCGAGATTGGCGGTTAGATACTGAAGTGCTACTGCCCCAGGATCGCTGGCGATGAAGAGGGACGATCCACTACGCGCTTTGGCTTGAGCCACGGACGAAACCCCGATGTACATGACCAAAGAGTTGATCAGAGACAGGTTGTACGACTCGGATCCAGCCTCGTTGCTATTCGATGGAAGCCTCAGTCGGTCTTTGAGCGAATGGAGGAAAGAGGGGGTGCCACGGTTTAGAAGATATTGGTCAAGATAGCCTCGCAAGTCACCGCTTTTTAGGCCCGAGGTGAAATCGGACAAAATTGGTGGTATGGGTCCCATCTCTGGAATCGATTCGAAATTGACGTTACGAAGGTGGGGATCAGGTAAAATTACGGCTGGAGGGAAAGCGCTGAGAATAATGTTGCGGAGTTGAATGCAACGGGGAGGAATTGCATCGCAAAGAGTGAAGTAATATTCGCTCAGAAATTCGGGGAAATCGTGAAGGAGGACTAGCAGCAGTCGCAAGGCACCACGATACAAGTCGCGAGCGGCTGGCTGGAGGTCTGCATCCTTCAAGAAAGGGGACAGGAATTTGAAGAGCGACAACAGCAACTTATGGAAGGCCGACCATCCCTGAAAGAAAAATGAGTCCAGGTCTATATTGGTGATCGAAAAACAATTCACCTCTCGATTTTCGGATAGAAGGAGCTTTGGCATGAACAAACGATGAGAAATGAGACACATCCAGGAGAAGGCGAATCCTGGGAAGTATGTTGGTTGTAAAGAACTGTAGGTGTCGCTAAATTTACTATCAGCTAAGGTACAAGTAAGTCTCAGATACACACATGCCTGATAGCGATCAAGAGCTGGAAATATGCGGGACCCAGGTGACTCTCCACAGACTGTAGGTCATTGACGAGGCTTGAGAAAAACCTAAAGAAAGGCTTCTGTTGGAATGTTGGGCCTTGTTCTTCGTGTAGGTTTGCCAGAACAAGGACAAAGATAGAAAGAATCTTGGTCATGTAATGGACCTTCGCCTGATCGTTATTCACACCGGAAGCGTCTCCGTGATATTTGATGATGTAAACGATCAGCCTCGACACCGCGTCCAGGGCTTGAAAGGCGTAGTCATAGTCGCCAACGGATATAGATTTAATGTAGCTGTTAACGCTGGATTCGGCACAAACGCGGAAGAAGAAAGAAGACACGTCTTCGACTTTGAGAATTCCTTGTTTTGTCAGTTGTGTGATGAAAGGCACAAAGTTCTTTTCGGGGGAGTGAGATCTCTGGAAGATGTTAACCCATTGCTGGAACCATATGAAAAGTTTCTCTCGTAATTGCTCAGTTTCCGGCTTGACGGATGGTTGGCGAAGAATTAGTTCAGAAGGAGCGGTAGATCGCTTCACTCCTCGTAAGTCGTCCAACAGCCGTCTTACCCTAATAGGTGGTTAGATACGAAAAGGATATAACAAGGAAATCCTACATACTCTTCGCTTCCTTTGCCGTTCTGAGACAATTGGCTAAGAATCTCGATGGAGTACTGGAACTGGTTTTGTGAAGCAACGGGCGGGTCGCCGGACAAGCATTCACGTATCAACGCAGCTGTGTAGGCAAGCAAAGTTGGGCGAGGGTCAGTGAAAAGAACTTTTGCCAGTTGTTGATCTTGCAAGGTGGTGTTGATCAAACCGCTCTTTAGAAGAGCCAATGTGACTGGGACGTTATATTTACGCTGACCAAGGGTAAGGTTAAGGTAATATGTTTGATATTTCGGAACGGAACGCACTTCGTCTTCTGCATACAATAGCCATGTGATTGCTTCTTTCGCCACATCTTCAAAGGTGCGACAGAGTTGATCGAGGAGAGCAACATATACCTCACGCCCGAGCTGGGAAGGTGTCTTATACAACAGTTGAACAATTTTTTGAGACATCATCAAGGGCGTCCGCTCTCGGTCAGTAGTCTCGTCAGCGAGAATTACAACTTGCTGGACGAGATGACGAATGTCGTGGTTCGGTGGCAAGGCGGCAAGCGACTGCGTTGGCATTTGAACCATGACGGCTTCCAAGTCTCGTGTTAAGACCTTCAAGAAGGTCAGACGGTGAGTCAACGGATAAGAAAACGACGCGCCCCGAAGCGATCCATCGCATCTTGGTGATTGTATAAGCCTTGGTTAAGCATAACATGATCGATCGAGGGTGTTCGTGCGAATGGTGCAAGAACATTGAAAGAATTGGAGGAGTTGGGCCTGCTCTCCGGCCGCCTCTTGATATCTGTGGCCTGGTGAGGATATGATCAAGTTAAGAAATCTCAACGCTTACCAAAATCTTCATACAGTCTGAATTGATGCTGCTGGAGGCCGGTGGATTTGATTCGAAGCGGATCAGGAAGTGTGGACGAGAAATTGGAGCGTGGCGCAGCTGGATCCCAAAACGGTTGTCCGTTTCTTTGCTAAGAATCATGAGTGTGCAAGAGCATTGCCAAGCGCAAATGATAACTACTAACCTCGCGATATCGTCTTCGGGATTCATAAGATGCGGCGAAGGCTTCGTCGACATCCGATACCGCTCGGTCCATGGCAGCCTTTTCGATTGCTGTGCAAGCAAAATCCAGATTATCGGACACCAGGAGAAGTACAACTTGCTCAGAGACCAACTGCTGTACGACAGATAGACATATTAGTCGTTTCGAAATTTGATCAAGATTGCCTTACTTCATTGAATCCGTGTTCATTCAAATATTGGCGGAGGTGTGTTGCAAGGTTGCTTTTCAGCGGCTCTTTGCACGTCACAAGTGCCAAGCTGCCTGCAAGCTTCTGGGCCATCAGGTGACCCGCCCTCCTCACTTTGTCCTCGTTGGGGTCGGTCGCAAGGTCTTTGGTGACAAGTTCACGAGTAGAAATTCCAGCAATCGTAACTGAGCGTTCGACGACAGGAATAATGATCTCATGGAAAAAGATAAGACTTCATTAAACAGCAATACTGCTCACTTACTTCTCGCACGGTGCGGTCAACCGCAAGCTGCACCGCACGTTTGAAAGCGTGATTTACGTTGAGGGGCGATAGTTGGGCATTTATTTGGACTTGATGGGAGAGATTCAGAAGAATAGCTTCGATGTGGGCGCCGACTGCGCGTTGGGATTCTGGCGAACTTTGGGGGCCAAGTACAAGAACCTGAGAGTCACTAAGTTGCGTCGACAAGTGATCTCCACTGATAGGCATGGCGTCTATGTCCGCTGGATATTCAGGTAATGCAAGTCCTGCTAATGACTCCAGCGGCCGATTCCGCAAGATCGTCGTTGCCTCGACCGCGTCAAGGTTGATGTCGAGGCTTTTGCACAGGACCTCTATCTCAAACTTGAGGTTGAGCTTAAGCTCAGCGAAGTGGTAAAGCTCCGCAAGCAAGCTCATGACGGCCATCAACCAAGGGTTAGGAGGTTTGAAAACCTTCGATTTTACGCAAGGTTCAAGTGTTTTGCAAACGAATGGGATCGCGACGATAAGCCGACTACTTTCATAACCCTCAATGAGCAGTTCCTTGAACGATAGATTCTTGAATTTGATCGGCTGGTCACGGGCCAGTGTAATTGTTCCAAGCCAGGCCCCGACGTTCTTCAGTGTATTACGATCCGAGCCAGATTGCATGCTTCGTTCGGAGTTCAGTAAGGTGGCAGCTTTGATAAAAGTTTCCTGTAAGACAAGTCTGGACAGTTTCTGTCGGTTTAAGGCGTCCAAAAATCGAAGGTAGAGCGAGTGGTTATTGGGCTCTGAGCTGATTCGTTGATCCACGAGGTAGTTAGCAAACCAACGGGAATAATCATCGATGAATTGTTCGCGCATTTCATCCAACTTCACGTCGAAATTACTAGGTGCCAAGTTATTCACGATGAACAGGATTCGATCTGAAAGTTCTTCAGGAGGCCTTTCAAGATCGTCGTCAATAGAGTCAGGTTGAATGGCGGTGAAAACGGGAGGTGGGTCCTCCGGAGGGTTTGAACTTGGAGCAAACAAATCTTGGTTCGTCCCATTGGAATTCGCATTGGATGCTAGCCCTCGTTGAATAATGGCCATCAAATCAGGTCGGACTTCAGCAAGGTGGGGTATTTGAAGTAATGCTTCACACAAGGGTCTCCATTCCGTGAGTCTGAATTCAAATCGGCCCAACGCCTGTATGCCAAATTTGAACAAATTTGTTTCTGGTGGACAGTTGAGTGCATCAAGGATGTACCGTATGGCAATGCCGAGAGGTATGTAATCTATGAGTTGGTGTCGAATGAGTGAGCCAAAAAGGTAGCCGGTCATCGCCAGTTCACGAGCGGGGTAGTAAGATTGGAAAAATTTGTATTCGTCAAAGAGAAAATGGATCATGCAAGAGAACACTTCATGATCGCGGGGGTTGGCGGACTCTTTGTGTTGTTGTAGCATGGCGATGACGTCATCAATGGAGGTGTTTTCGTCGTACATTTGTTGGTAAATGCCGTCAACTTCCGCTTCGATTTCAGCAGAATATGTGACAACTGTCAATCCAGGTTCGATGTCTGATCCGGGTATAAGACTCATGAGGCGCGGATGTACTTGAAGGCAGGCATTTCGGACTTCACGGCAAGCCTCGATATCACCTTCAAGCATAACCGCGGAACTAAGAGTGAAGAAATCAGGTGAATAAAAAAACGAAAGAGTATCGGATACTAACTTATTTCTGAGCACGCGGAGTATTATGGTGATTGTATTGGGATTGAGTGACATCGTTCGACTTTCAACGGCGGGATCGGACAGACGGCACGTCTTCTCGCTTTCCATTTTCTGTTCCAGGAAGCGGATAATAGAGTGGAGGAACTCCCCGCCATGGTTCGCAACATTGTCAGCGAGCCATTTGTCTAGGTTGAGATATTCGCGGCGAGAGGCAAGGGCGGCCACATCGAGTGCAAATGTAAAGGGACGCACGTCGAGTAAAGATTCAAGGATCTAGAAACGTTTTCTGAGTAAAAAATATTTCGGATATAAGATGCACATACTTTGAGGTCCTGTGCCACGTCAAGAATTCGGGTGATATTCAGAGGATTCTCGTCATAAAAGTCCCGGAAGGCATCGGTAAGGTAAGATGGTTCGATCTGCCATATTCTCATGAATACTAGTTGATGGTTGGGATGCCCAGCGAGGAACATGGCAAGAAGTTTTCGCGAGTACTCAAGTCGAATGTCGTTCCATGATGGATCCTAGTTCAGTGGTAAGAAAGGAAAGATGAAAGAGATTCGAACAACATACAGGCACTTGCAAAAGACCCATGTGCACAAGCTCTGCGCTGATCTTGATCGCTTTGTCCAACATTTCCCGCACGCAGTTCCGCACTTCAGAGGAATCAGAGCCAGCGAGGCGCACGAGAACCTGAAATAGCTCTAATGAATTCCAAGTGTGACCTTGGACATTCGCAGCAAGGGATTTAATCGTGGGGCTAGCAACCGCCACATCATCTACTGTCACTATCCTGCGCCCAGGTAGTTGAACAAAGCTAAACGTATCGGCAGGGAGTGAGAGCAAAGCATCGAGGAGGCGCAGCTGATAGAGGGAATTCGACCATGGTTCCCAAAATCCAGTGACTGCATGAGGCTCAACGTCGCGAGGTGAATTGAGAAGAATGGCAATTAACAGCTTGAGCGTAGCAGTATCCACACCGTGACGATCTGGCCAATCAAATGATTTGATGACACTTGGCCAACTTAATTTGACATGCTGTAAAATTGATTATTCGCCTGAAACACCAGCAATTATGAAAAGAACCAACATAAGTCCCAAGAGCACGGACAAGTGCCCCAACGTCGCATAAAACTGTACCCTCTGCGGCAAGGCGACCTAGAGTCGTCATCATCTCCATAACTTCGGCATCGCGAGGCGGGTTCGCGTCAGAAATGCCGAAGCGTTCCAGAAGGGCGCGAATAGCATCCAGGTCACTTGTGATGTCCGGGCCTAATTGAACCAAAGCTTGCACGGATGTAGTGCCAGGCGTAACGCTGTTGCTTTTTGAGCATTGGCCCAATAAACCAAAACCGACACACACCTTAGGTTCGCAAAGATGCGACGGATGATAGGACCCATGGTTTCCCTTCCATACTTCGTCTGCGCAGCCAGAATAAGGGCTTGTCGTTGGTTGGACTCAAGTATAGGTGCGTCTTGCGAGGAGTCGCAGAGGAGGTTTGATAAAAGTTTTGTGACCTGGCTGGCGGACATATCCACATTATCGAAACAAGGATTGCGGCAGAGATCAAGAACAGCAGTTTCGAATTCAACTTGAATCATGCTGGCAGCCTGGGTGGCAAGTTCTTTTCTTGTTTGACCCGCAACAATCGACGAAGCAAGGACGAATCTTTCAAGTGAACGCAAACCCACGCGATCGGCAAATCGTGCAAGATCAAAGTGCCTGAAGATGTCCCCTTCACCTCCACCTATGCCATCCCGAAAACGGTCTGTGAGACACGGATCGCGAGCAAGACGTTGTATTTCTTGAACCAACAGACGGAATGTCAAGGATGTCGATGAGTCAAATGAGGAGGTGGGAGCAGTCGAAAGAAGTCGCGATTGTGAATGGACGATAAGACGACGAATAAAATGCAAATAAGTGTCAATGCCATGTTGCTCAGACAGCTGCCAAAATGATTCAATTTAAGAGCAACAAAATGTCTGTAAAGAGTATACCGAACGTATTTCAACTTGATTCCTTTCAAAATTTTCCTCCGTGAGCGTCGAAAGCAGGAAAACAATCTGAGCCTTGACGATGGTGTGTATGTTCGTGGTTGGTGGGTTGTCCATGTGGGACGACCTGGATGGGGTCACCGAGCGCCGGGAAACGCTCCCGGGTCCGGTCGCCGTTTTGAAGAATTGTATCGGGGGGTAGTTGAAGGGAAGAAGAGAAAGACCGCCTCCAACACGGGTTCGCCAATGTGTAGAGTGGCAGCAAGCTCAATTCCGCCGTCTAACATCCTTGCTGCGAAAGTCCAATCTCCGACTTAAAATACACACTCAGCGAAGTTAGAAATGTTACAGTCACAGTGATTACAACAGGTATATTCTCAAGGAAGCCTGTAAAGTTTTCCAACACTAGCCTCTATACATCCTAGATAGCATGAAAGTCGAGGAAAAAAGGAGAACAACAAACACATAGAATATCCTACCTTCCTTCAGCATGTCTCCTCCTGCAAGGAAGTTTCGGAGTGGAAGGAAAACCAGTCCTACAATAAAGTTTGCAATCCCTGGGTTCGACGTTAGACCACTGGCTAAATGCAACGGCAGAAAACATACAGTTGAGTGAAAGAGCAACCGACGAGATAGCCGAGACAGCCTATAAAGTGGGAGTGAATAGGAGAAAGAGATAGCAAATGATGGAAGAAAACGTGCATGGGCAGGCGATACATCTGGGATCATCACAAAGGGAATGGGGCCAAGGCCAATCGCAAAAGACCTTGAAGGAATACTCGTAAACAAACTCATCGAGTCTGAGCGGAAACAGCATACATGACAAAAGTTAAGATGGCCACACTTGAAAGGGATACAGAACCCATGTTTAATCCAAAACCAATGCAAATAAGGGAGGCCAATGCGCCCAATGTGGATATCGTGAGCAGGGGTTTCCTACCCATTTTCTAACAGCCTTCAGTTAGTATAAGGGGGTCAAACAAAAGAAGAAACCCACCTCGATGAGGACAATAGGAGGAAAGGTCATAAGCACGTTTACGACAGTGATTCCTAGGGAAACATAGGGCCCAAACTCGGGAAGGGATTTTGCAAGGATATCATTACTATAATACAAGACTTTTGGACGGTGTCAGCAAATACAACAAGGGGAGAATTCCTAACCTGCATTGATTCCTGTCGCCACCGTTTAAATTATTTTTAAGTATAGGCGAAATAGCCAGTCGCGTACCGGATACCTGCTGAGACAACATTGCGAGACTGACAATAATAAGAGGCCTTCGAAGCTCTCTGAATGCGAAGAGTTGTGGAACGTCGACATTTGGAATATGATTGTCGTCGGATTGCTGTGCTTCCTCAAGAAGAGATTCCTCTGGGAAAATGGGGTGGATGAACGAAATCGTTAGAATTCCAGCAACTTTTAAGAACTTACCCAGCTCAACAGGAGGTTTCCGTCCCCAAAGTTTCGACACAGCTTTATGGTAATCATCGAAATGGCGCCTTTTGAGCAACCAGGTTGGCGACTCGACCATTAGTGGGCTGGTTAGGATTTGCAGCAAAGATAATGAACAGGAAAGGAGGAAAACAAGGCGCCATCCGGACGGTGTTGCGAAGCGAATGCCCACCATCTGCGTGACCATAATCCCAAGGACAATTCCAAGTTGAGTTAAGACACCTGAAAGCCCAAATGAATGCCGCCGTTAAGTTGAAAAAGCTAGTTCATACCGACACTGCCGCTAATCTGAGCTGGAGCAATTTCGGCTAGAAATATGGGTCCAACACAGAGTCCAATTCCCGATCCGACACCCACCAAAAACCTCATGATCAAGTAAGTCCTGCAGTAAAAGTGATGTCACTCCAAAACATACCGTCCCAAAAGCAAAGAGATGACTGATCCACTGATACCGAACAAACCCGAACCGCCCGCCATCAGTACAGCGCATATCTTGGAGGCCCCCTTGCGGCCCCAACGGTCCATGATGAGATTCGCTACCAAGCTACCGGCCAGCCCGCCGACGGTAAAGATGGCAGTGACGAAGGAAAAGATGAAGTCGGACATTGGAATGCATGTAGTCGGAGCATATTCAAGAGGCAGGAAGAGATTTGGGTTGGTGATCTTGCAAGTCAAGACGGCCTGTATCTGGTTGAGCGCTGAAATATGGTATCCGTACTGAATACAAGGTGTTTAGCAAGCTGCAAGAGGTACCAGGGAACAAGGACTGGTTCAAAATACCTGAAATGCAATGACAAGAATCCAAAGACAAGAGGACCATCCATACTTTGTGAATGATACATCTGTGTTAGCCATTTACCACAATTTGTTGACAATTTGTAGCGTTGGAATGATCATGAGTCACACGTCACGACTCACTGTAGTGACGTGTGTGATCCGTTGTAAAAACCTCCGAAAGCAATACCATGACCCTGCAGCAGCCATGGCCCCACATTCCATTGCTGAAACAACGTAAGAAAAAAGTCAGACTGGGCGACAATATATACTTACAGATACTCACCAGCAGAAGACTGTAGAAACTCAAGCATTTTCACGTCAGAATCTCAGGCAACCCGATCTTAATCCGGCTAGCGGAAATATGGCATCACATGTCCACATTGAATTCCTTGTCGTCAACATAGGAGTTGAGAACCATGTGAGCAGGTGAAATAAATACTGATGTTGCGTCCCTTTCAGCAGCATTCCGTTCTACCCCATCACACTCTTTGGCGTTGCCTATCTGAGTCCAACTCGCCTTATACCTGGATGACCTCTCCCTACGCTTGTTGCGGTTGATCCATTCTTTCTCCTCGACACTCTTTCACACAGATACACTCGTTTTACCATCATGCTCTTCAAAATTTCCTTGATTATTTTTCTCGCCGTTCAAACGGCCCTTGCAGCAACTGCGGAACAGTGGCGAGGCCGTTCGATATACCAGTTCGTTGCTACTACCGTTGCGACTGCCTTTTAAAACTCGACGCGACTGTAGAATTGTTACAGACCGCTTTGCGCTGCCCTCCGGTGCGAGTCCGAATGCCTGCGACCCAGGTCAACAGACGTGGTGTGGCGGAAATTGGAATTCGTAAGTCCGCATAACCGCAAATTTTTCGCCGCTCCCAAACGCAGCCGTCACATATAGGATCCGGCAGAATTTAGACTACGTCCAAAACGCTGGTTTCACTGCGAGTGAGCATTCGTACACGATGTTCTTGCTATATGCTTATCAATCCACAGTTTGGATCAGTCCCGTCAACCAAAATTATGAGGGACCAAGGTCAGCTTACGGGGACCCCTACCACGGGTACTGGATGGCAGATGTTTCCAAGCTGAACAGCCGCTTTGGCACTGCGGACGACCTCAAAGCACTATCCGCTGAGTTACACCGTCGGAATATGTATGATTATTGTTACTCCACTGTGGACATCGAAGTTAACGAAAAGCAGGTTTTTGATGGTCGACATCGTCGTCAATAATGTAATGGCAACTTCTAAAACACCGGATTATTCAACATATCTGTTCAAAGATGCTGTTCGTGCTAAATTTCTCAAAATGTAGTGTATCACTTACGTCGTTACCAGTCCATGTATCACCCCTTCTGTCCTATTCAGTGGGGAAATACAACCAGTGAACAAGAGTGCTGGCTGGGCGACGACAAAGTTCCTTTGCCGGATGTTGACACAAGGAACCCTACCGTTATTGCACAGTATGGCGACTGGATCCAAGATCTCGTCAAGGAATATAACATTGATGGCCTTCGAATTGATGGTAAAAGTTACTGAGCTCACCGTGATCTCAGAAGCTAATTCAAACAACTTTTTCCATAGCTGCCAAGTATGTTGTCTCTCGTTTGTTAACTGATACACTCAATGGCTCCACTAGACATGTAAATATTGATTTTTGGCCAGGCTTTTGTGCAAAAGCCAGCGTGTTTTGCATGGGAGAAGTCTTTGGCGGCGCGGCTGTCGAGTTAAGTCCATTATTTTGTGTCCTCAATTCGTTCTCATCTGTTTCTGAAGCCCCATCGCTATGTATCAAGGTCCTCAGGCATTGGATTCAGTACTAAATTTCCCCATGTACTCTGCCTTATTATCTGGTTTTTCGATTCCGGGGCCTCAAAATATTTCCGCTGTCGTCGACGTTTTCCAACAGTCAAAGGTTAAATTCAAGGCAGGTCTCCCATCGTTGCAATATCGGTGTTGTTCTTGCCTGACCACTACTAGGACACTGGTCTACTGGGAAACTTTTTGGAAAACCAGGATCTTCCTCGTTGGCACAATCTATCGGTGGATCCTCAAAGCATGTAGTACGTCACTGTGGGTTCGCCTATCGATGTTCACTTAGAAATACACTTATTCTCAGCAACGCCATGGCGTTTAACTTTATGTCCGATGGCATTCCCGTTGTGTACTATGGGCAGGAACAGGGCTTCAGCGGAAACGCAGACCCTGTACGAGAATCATTCATTTCGACTCAGTTCGATTCTGATAAATTCCAATCTGTACCAGTTTAATCGCGAGCCTCTGTGGCCTTCGAATTATACACTCACACCTGCATACGAACTTGTCACAAACCTTAATAAGGTACCTCCGACTTGTCCAGGGTACAACACAAGATGGGCTAATCGGAATTTCAGTTACGTAACTTCCTCGTTAACACGACGGATTGGGCAAAACAAGAAACCCAAATCTTGACAACCAGTCCTTATGGGATAGCGATCATGAAAGGACCAGTGATTTCTGTTCTCACAAATATTGGTTCTCCCGTGCGTATTAGCCGTCGTCATCCATGTAAATTATTATTTACCAATGGGTTTCTCAAGCCTCAAAATGGAACTCATATTGCGGTCAAGACACCTTACCCATCATCCACTGCTATGATCAAGTGAGTTCTTCCCTTCGCCCTCCACATACAAGTTAACACAACTCTTCGAGCAGCATTCTCACATGCCAGCAGTGGGCAGTTGGTTCTGGTGGGATGATTGATGCTCAGTATACACTCGGGGGGGTTCCTGTCATCCTCACCCCGAGTGACTACCTTGTCGGGTCTGGCCTTTGTGGGACTCAACTCGGGGCAACAGCTAACGCTGGCGGTAAGGCTGCCTCGCTTGCGTCGTTTGCCCGCCCAGCATTTTCCCATTCTGTAATACCTTTAGCTCTGATGTGGACTGTCCTAGTTTTCTGTATCTCCTTTTCTTAGGCACTACATTGTGTGCTTACTGTTGACTGTGACGCGTGACGCACTGCGCCTTTCCCATCGTATGCCTCGAGAAATAGTCACCGTGCAGCTTGGGCAATGTGGAAATCAAAGTGTGTCCGCTGAAGAACATAACGTTCGAGAGTGTCTAATTGAACATATCAAGTGGGTGCTGTCTACTGGCAGCGCCTCTGCGCTGAACACGGTATCAACAAAGAAGGCATTCTTGAAGACTGGGCAACTGAAGGTGGAGATCGCAAAGACGTATTCTTTTACCAAGCGGACGACGAACACTACATACCCCGAGCAATTTTGGTTGACCTGGAACCTAGAGTACGTTCATTCCTTGGGACTGGACTACATTTAACGAAATGTAGGTAATAAATAACATTCTGGCTTCGCCATACGCGAATCTCTATAACCCAGAGAATATTTTCATCTCAAAAGACGGCGGAGGAGCGGGAAATAATTGGGCCCAAGGATATTCTGCTGGAGAACGAATCTATGAAGAGGTTATGGAAATGATAGACCGCGAAGCGGAAGGCAGCGACTCTCTCGAGGTGTGTGGAAATGATCTTCTAATATACGATCAATGTAACAGGCATTTTGCAGGGATTTATGCTCATGCACTCCATAGCTGGCGGGACTGGGTCTGGACTTGGCTCTTTCCTCCTTGAACGTCTCAACGATAAATTTCCGAAGAAATTAATCCAGACATACAGCGTCTTCCCCAACGCGCAGGAAGGGGAGGTTGTGGTGCAACCCTACAACTCACTTCTGGCGCTCAAACGCCTGGTAAATCACGCCGACTCAGTCGTTGTGCTCGACAACGGTGCTTTAGCCCGAATCTCAGCGGATAGATTACACGTTCAAACGCCAAGCTTTGATCAAACAAACCAGCTGGTCCGAAAAAGGTCATCTGAGTCCAAACCGTATCATTGATTACTTTTTTGCTAGGTATCCACCGTGATAGCGGCCAGCACACAAACGCTTCGATACCCTGGATACATGAACAATGACCTCGTGGGCATCATCGCCTCTCTTATACCGACACCTCGTTGTCACTTTCTTATGACATCCTATACCCCATTCACGAGTGACCAGATTGACAAGGTGAGTTGATTAGGCTGATACTGAAAATCTTCTAACTCCTGTTCTAGGCAAAGCCTATTAGGAGGACCACAGTTCTTGATGTGATGCGCCGTCTGTTGCAACCTAAAAACCGTATGGTTTTGACGACTCCCAGCAAAACGGCTTGCTATATCTCAATCCTAAACATTATACAAGGCGACGTGGACCCAACAGATGTGAGTCATAAATCGATTACTGATAATTTGTTAACTTACACTCTCTAATTGCAGGTTCATCAGTCGCTTCTCCGCATTCGCGAACGCCAGCTTGCTAATTTTATTCCTTGGGGGCCCGCCTCCATACAGGTCGCATTAACTCGCAAATCGCCCTACATAACTACAAATCATCGTGTGAGTGGGTTAATGCTTGCAAATCACACAAGCATCGCATCGGTAAGAACTCCCACTTTTCTTCCATATAGCCAGGCCTTTATACTCTATTCAGCTCTTTAAACGCATGCTTGATCAGTTTGATCGACTCAAACGACGCAATGCGTTCCTTGAACAATACAAGAAAGAGAAATTGTTTGAAAATGGCTTGGAGGAGTTCGATGACGCAAGGTAATTGCGAATTCTTCTGAATCAATGGATGCAATTCACATCACAAATCATAGGGCAACCTGCGAAGAACTTCTGAAAGAATATAAAGCCTGCGAGAGCCCTGAATACATTAATTATGTGGGTTTCTAAACCTCATCGGGTGTACTTGTGAATAACTCGTCCGGAAATGCGCAGGGAGGGGCCGACGCTGACGCCACATGAGCGGTCCTTGAATTCAACTATGTCTTCCATGACTCCAGTTCTTGTCGTTGACAGAGGACAAATGAATGATGCTAGATTGGCATCTGTCTAAGTCTACAGTTTAAAATTGCCCAAAAAATAAAGTATCGCGGGAATGGAGGAGCCGAAGGTAGTTATGTCTTCTTTGGCCCCTCCAGTTTCTTCCCAATGTCTGAGCCTATTGAACCCTTGAGATGGAGGATGCAGGGGAGGGGAGTTGAAGGAGCTTACCGCGGAGTTTCACTCCGAGGACCCGTTCCAGCTTGCCAAGAATTTGAGGATTGGGGATGGCTTTGCTGGATTCGTAGTCTTGCAAGATAGATGGCTTCTCATTGATCTTTGCTGCGACGTCTTTTTGGGATAATTTGAGTTCCATGCGAGCAGTTTGAATAGCCTTGAAAAGGATTGAGTTTAAAAATGTGGCTGGCAAGCGGGGTTCAGACACATACACGACCGACCGAAGGGAGAATCTTCGCAGGTGGGGCGACTTCATTCTCGCGGTCAAGTTTCGCTATACGTTGATGGTCGGTACCTTGTGGAAGCTGTCAGATCACTGCAAGGGTCATAAAACATGTTGAATACATACTTTGATGGGCTTTGTTCCCTCCGGCGGCAATTTTCTTGTCAGTAGCAACGACAACACCTGATCTTCGTGCCTAAGATAATGGAGGATTTGTAAACGAGGGGGGGGGGGTCAAAAATATAAGAGACTCACAGCTGTAGGAAGGTCGAGTCAGAAGGGTGCACACGTAGAGAATGAATTCAACCGACCATTGAGATCGGAGTCTTTTTTGGTAACCTTTGCTACCTGCCTCTTGAAACCGATAACCGTCTTTGGTTCGTCCCAGTCGCTCATTGTGATGGTTAGGTTGAGAGGAGAGTGAGCGGGGCAGCGTTGAGGCTGTTCTTATAAGTAATTATGTGACGCGTGACTGACATTGACTCGTTACTTAGTAACTTACCTTTGTTATGTAACTTTCACGTGACACCATGACGACACACTGGCATGAATTCAATTTCAATTCAAGTTATTTTCTGGTTGTCTTCTTGGTGTGTTCTTTTCCACATTTCTCTTTCTCTCACCTCTCATTCATCTCATTCGTTCGTCTCTTCAGCGCAAGCGCTCGACGTTGAACGTCCTTTCTCTTCCAACACTCTTTTCAATTGTCTTGTCTCTTTGAGAGGGATCCACATCGACAATGGTCTCCAGAAAACTGATGGTTGCCTGGGCAGTCCTAGACTTTCTTCTTCTCGTCGCAGGCGTGGTAGCCCTCGCTCTATCTCTCACATGGAGAGCTCCCAATCTTCTCATGAACATGGTCCTTTCCTCTGCCGATTTGACTGGTGTGTGCTGCGGTTTATTGCCCTTCTGGTCTATTTCTCATTACCACCGCTTAGTTGGAACTATATTGGGAATAGCGTTGCTTATCACGTTTGCGGTTTCCATATGCGCCATTGTGCAGCGGAGCCATGTCACCATCGGTCTTGTCATTCTCAACTACACCCTTCTTATTGATGCCATCGGCATTATTATTATTGGCACTTTTGTTTGGTTTTATACCCTTCAAGAACGTGCCAACTTCCACGTACTCTGGGCGGATGCGAGCCGTGAAACTCGTATTACTCTTCAGGACCAGGTCTGTTCCCAAACTTTGGCAAACCCGTTCACGACCTCATCCATTTGTTAGCTCAAATGTTGTGGATATTTCAATGGAACAGATTTCGCTGAAGTCGGGGGTGATTTTTGTCAGACTCAAGACTTTATCACCGGTCTTGCGGCTAATATCTCATCCAATTTTTGTGTCGCGCCTATCACCGCCTTTGCTGACATGACGTTGAACAACGCTTTCACGTATGTTGTACTATTTTGTTCCTAAAATCTACGCTCATCTCGCTCTTCCAGCACTGTATGTCCTCTTGAACTTGGTTTGCTAAAACTATTGCCTGAATCGCAATATAGGTTTATGGCTTTATGGCCATCGTATTGTGTTTGCTTTTGGCGTCGCTATGTGTTATCAAGAAGGTGAACATTTTGTATACTTCCAAATCACTTTCTTAGCATTACTTTTCAGAGGCAAGAAGATGAACGTTTCAAGAGGATTGATGCCAAGCGGGGTGGGAGAGGTTTCGTTTAAAGAAATGCATAAGTACATTCGATTCATTTCCCACGAAGCCTCAGATATCTATCCCCCATTGTTTTCTATCAAACATCTTGTTTCATTTTAAGGAGTTTTTGTATACCATTGGATCTGATTATAACTTTGCTCCTTTTGTGACGAAAGAGACGTGTGAACATAATTGTCCTATGTACAACGCTGATCGACAGACTCAGCTTCGTAAGTCTACAAGAACTGCTTGAGAACCCAAATGGGCAACTGCAGCGTTAACGGCCACCCGCTCAACACCGCCCTCTGTGATTATCTCTGCCCCATGCGCCTCATGAATATGTCTTCTCAGAGAATATACTTAAACCCAACTCAGAAGTTGAGGAATGACCGCTTACCCGAACACATGCAATCGGCAAGTCTCCAGCGTCGCAAGCCTTTCGGCAAGTTGTCGACACCCACCATTCTTTTCACGTCTCGTCCGGTCAAGAGTCATGTATGGAGGCGTGTGGGTCAGAAGAATCTCAGTGTCGGACGGGATCTTCTGGTAGATCGCTGATTGTGCAACAATATTGAGTTATGAGTTGGAGAAAGTCTCTATGAAATGGATGAACCTGAAGCCTCGTCAGACGAAGAATACTGGAAGGCTCCTCGAGCATATTTTCGAGTGGCCTGGAGAAAGCAAATGCATTGCCTGACTGGAAGATTCCATTTCAACTGTTACTTGACGTACTGGAGAACCATAAACGTTCCACGTTCGACCAGTTGGTGTCACGAAAGCGAAAGATTCATGCTCCAAGTAGTATATGTCGGCCTCACGCAAGGCATCGCTCTTCATAATCGTCCGTATCTCGCAAAGTTGTTCAACTTCCTCCTAATAAAATCGGCGGGGAAAATAAAGGTACATCCGAGTGTAGTGGAACGTACCTGCTCCAGTGTGGCATCTCTGGAAAAGTTTGGGTCTAAGCACAACTGAAACTTGCGATATCAACCACCGTCGTGTTGGTCCTTTCGTAGTTTAAAGCATCACTTACATCATGGTTTCCTGCTATAATTCTGGGAGCAAGTCTCAGCAATGTCAGAAGTCTCCTTAAATTAAATTCGGTGGATAACCAAAACATTTTTGTGGGGTGTTTTTGTGATTTCAACCACAGAAGCGTGGTATGCAACTGATGTGGATGGCCCCAGCTACTGAGATCTCCAGCGTGTAACAGAACATCTCCTGCTGGAATGGAGAAGACTCGAGAGTGCGTATCAGAAATGCATACAAAGCGAGTCCAATTCGAGCCCGGGTGTGGAGGAATAGATTCCTGGTCATAATCCAGGTAAACCCGCGCTGAACTTGTTGCACGGTTTCGTGTCTTCATGAACTTGTGAAGAAATGAATTATTATTATTATACAAAACTAATTACTGATTTATTTTTGGATCAGCCAAGCTGAAGCAGTGTTCGAGTGGTCCAAGATGCTTGAGGCCTACAATGTCAGTAAAAAGAAAGGACAGGAGCACCTAGAAACCGTTATTCGTCAGATTCCAAGGACAACTTAGCCGTTTTAATCATTAGATGCTGTATTGGAATGCTTGTACCAGTGATGCAGAAAGTCCCGTGTTGTACCAAGCCGCAGAAGAGGTTCAGTGCATCCGGTAATGCCATATTGGAGAGCAACCAAGGAGGAGCAAAGTTCACTGAATGCGTAGTCGTTTTGGATCTATAGAAAGTACAGTAAAGCCGATGGAGAAGCAATGATTTGCAATCCACACATACCTGGAGAACTCGGGGGTGATACATCTTCAACGTCATCACCAAAGTCTGGATCCACCTCCTCAAAGCCTCGCTTCGATGCTTTGCTTGAAAGTGTGTTTGAGCTTCCATTGGAAGCTAAGTCTTGTTCTTGTTCTATATCCCATGCTGTGTCAAGTTCACCTTCGCCATCAAGGCTATCATCCCAATCGTCTTTCCCAACAAGCAAAGCCCCATCGTCAGTGCCATCTGTGGGGAATGGTAAGTTATGAACTGGAAATGAGTCAGCATTGTGGCAGTCCAGAGAATCCCAACCCTACGTTCAGATGACTCTTCATATGCCTCAACGCCTTCACTATTTTCAAGTTGGTTGTCATACGTGACTTCATGACGGGGTTGATTTAGATAGCCCCCATTGTAGAAGAATGAAGACTTGCCCAGCTCTCCAGAAGCGACATTCTGATCAAGATCCTGGTGTCCTTGTCCACCCTTAGTCGCAGGCTCATCTGGGGCACACAAGCGCGACATGAGAATAATTTGAAAGGGATGTGGCACACTGAACTTACGGAGATCGTCTTCGTCACCATGCCGAGAGGTGTTTTCTTCAGGCAACAAAGATGTCGTGGTGGCATATTCCTCTTCCTGCGCTTCACCAGACTCCTCCGCTTCACCAGATTCCTCTGCTGCAACAGATTCCTCCGCTTCACCAGATGGGTCACCAGTTTCCGCGCCTTCCCCATGATCTTCCTCATCGTCATGTCTTTCAGATTCGTTGTTGTCCCCCAGGTTCTTCACAACAGTCGGATATTTTTCTGCTGCATTACCTTCGGTGCCAGATTCGGAATATCGCCCGGATAAATGCAAAAGGCTGGCAGGGTCCGCAGAATCATCAGAGAGGGCGGAATGCTCGAGGTTGTCTTGTTGATTGGGTGTTGGTATCCTTGCGATATTTTCATCTTGATGTTCGCCTTCTTCGAGTTGATTGACCTTGTCTTCAGGAGACTCGTGGTGGTTTCGCGAGGAAGAGGTCTGGGAATCGTCGTTATCTACTGCCCCATCAATATAGCGTCCGAATAAAAACTGTAAGGTTCACCTTCATTGTGCTCTCCTACAACCGAAAAGGACAATGCCTCGACAGCCTCTCCTTGAGCAAGGTTGGAGACCCGCTCTTGAAGGCGACGATAGTGCACGATAAACCTTGGAGATGTTGCCGTAAGCCGAAGACGTAGAGGACCATGGATTCCAGCGGCGTCATGAAGAATATTGAGATCGTGCAATGTTACCTCACGTGCATAAAAATTATCCTAAAAAATGGTGGGATCAATACAATACACTTTAAATTGGACATGGAAGATACCTCTGAAACAACGAGATGCAACTCGTAAGCATCCAGTGTCAGCTCAGCATTGGTAGTGTCGAATAAAGTATGAAGGTGTTCTTCCTGTCGAAAAGCTTCAAAGACACTGTGGAGAGGCTCATAATAAAGAGTAGGAAGGTGTTGGAGTATGACTTCGATATTCGGGCTAGATTCTTCTTGCGGCTCATTGAATAAACTGAAGTGGTGCTGCACTTCGGTCGGGACGAGAAGAACAACGGCAGGCGGAGGATCAATATAAACACCTTCCGATATTTCGTGAGGATCCCCCGTTGAATGGACCGATGCGTCCGCCTGTTCAACCTCTGGCTCATGCTCGAGAATATTTGGACCTTCGTGATCATCGGTCTCCTCTTCCAAATTGGAATTTACGTCGCCTAAGTGCACGTTATGCTCTTCCAACTCCTCAACTGTGACCGAAAAAACCTGAATCGTCTTGTTGGGTTCTTGGTCTAATTCGGGACCTAAAACAACTTTGATCACTTCACCATCCTCGGCGACCTCTGCTTCGTTTATGGTGACAGTCTCCGAGGCAGACGTATCGGCATCGACAAAATGCAATGTTTGCTGCTTTTCTGGAGAAAAAAAAATTAAGGATCGCACGTCTGGTTGTTCACCAAAGGTGTTTTCTGCGGAAGGCTCTTGGGACGCCCCTTCGGGGAGCTCGACCGAAAGGGGTTCATTTTGTGGTTTAGACTCGTCGAAGGAATGAGATGAGTAAACTTCGGGCGGAGCGGAGGGATGAACAAGCGACGCATCATAGACCTCGACGTCGAGTTCCTCGTCATCGTCCAACATCTCGTATTCAGGGAACAATTCCATTTCAACTTCTATGCTGCCATCACCCGTATCCATAACAGTGGCTTTCTGCTCCCTAGTTTGAACATGAAGCAAATCTTCAGCGTTTTCGAGAGCTATAAATGATTCAGATTGCATCCCCGAGTGGGGCAGCTGGTCGCTGTCGTCGTGCATATAGTGTGCAGTAGTGTTGTAGGTTTGTGATACCGTTTCAACAACGGAAGTGTTTTGCGACTGCATTTGAGAACGCAAAAGATGGGGTTCCTCATCAATCGACTGCATCTCGGGACGGGATATGCCATGCTCAGACACCTGATGAAGTACAGACTTTTGAGAGAAAAACAAAGGGTGATCTTGCTTGTGTGAGTCTTCCTCCATTATTTCTTCCTCTTGAAGCCAAGAGTCTGATGAATGGGCGTTCATAGGAACATCAAGGTCGCTCTGGTAATCGAGCATCTGGGTGTCATCAATGAATGTATCCACCATGGTAGACATGACGAGAGAAGGTTGTGATTACGTAACTACGTCCAATTCTGAAATCAAAGGAAATCAAGAATCGCCTACAAAGCAGCCTCATGTCCACTATATCTCTTGACGATGTCCATGCTGCAGACACAAACTATCTCGTTCGCGAAGCAATGACCACTGGCTACCAGTTGTTCTCATTGATTACCCCCCCAGCCTACGTAGCTTTCGTCATTGCAAGGCGTGGCCGAGTGGCCTTTTCCATAAATCGCCTTCTTCGGGCCACTTGGGTTGGGGGGCTGTCTGGTACGTATATATTCTCATTGTTCAAACTGGATTTCGACATTTACCCATGTTTCGTGGCATGAAGGCACAGTGGTCTTTGGCGGTTGGGCGTACCTCAGATATGCATATTCAAGTGCGGAGTCCGCCAGGGCCACAAGAATCAAGACTGCGTACAATGTGCTTGTCGTCTTCGCCTTTACAGTAATAAGCACGCTAACTATCTTTTTTTTGAAGGCCGCCATTATTAGACGACATGACCACGCCACCATTGGATCTATCTTAATGGCTGTCCTGGCTCCGGCTTTGTTGTGGAGACGCGCAAGTATTGTAAACTGTTGAGTCCCATATATGTGCGATCCTCAAGGTAGTCGCTAACTTGCTACAGTGATATTAGGCGGCGCTGGGCTGGGCAGTGGATTCGGTTTGATAGCACATAATGTCCGAACACTGTCAGGGGACCCAGCACATGCCCCTCGTATCGTGCCGGAAAATAATGGGAACACAAATTCGTAACAATTTATATCACCACTCTCATATAATGTGGGTACAGTCAAGTTTGTGGTGCTCGAGGTTTCAGCGCTCAGTCTCGAGCTTCGTCCTTCAATCGATTGTCAATCGTTGGGGATATCACAAGCAAATCCTCATCCCCTTCCGGTGGCCGGTAAATGTTTTCTTGTCCCTTCCGTGCGCTATTGCCATCATAAGCATCCACAGTGCTCATATGCTCAGCGGAACAGACAGCCAGCTGGTCACGATAGTGAGATTTAGTGCGACAAATGACAATGTTGATTGCGCGCTCCCAGTGTTTTTTCGCTGCGATCGACTCCTTTAGTTGCTCTTGTACTTTATTCCGCCTTGACTGCTCTTGAGAAATGGCAGCCTTTGTTCGGGATTGAATGAGTTGAGAATGATCCTTCAAGCGTATCATCTTGTTTACGAAATGGGAACCTAAAACCATCGTTTAGTCTTGTGGTCGTAACATCATAAACTGAAGCTATCACACTCACCCAGAAGATATCGACGCACAATACTGCTCATTAAATCACCAGATTCATGATCAATAAGTTGACGGCTGCCCCGAAGTGCCTCATAGCCATCATGCCCATCCGCCATGTATTCTCGTGTAACAATCTTATACTTCCTGCCTCCTTTGACACGCAGGACAGGTTCCAATTTGAGGTGGACTCCATTCTCATTATTACGGCCATTTTCTGCTTCTAAAAGTAACCAAATCCCAATAACACGTTCACCAGGTTGTCGACGAGAGTCCCACGATATTCGCAAGCCCGAAACTACAGGAAACCGCCTATGAAAAAAAAGAGTTAATTCTTGCTAGGCTACAAAATGGTGTCCTTACCCCTCCTGGGCAGGCCACATCCCAAGGGAACTTTCGATTGCATCCCATAATGTTGCCCCGTCAAGTTCGACAACAATAATAGGATCCTCGAATGGTAGAATCTCGAGAATATCGCCGAGCGTAATGGGACCTATTCGCAAAAGTTTGAAATTTAGACCAATACGGACGATATAGTATATACCTGGACCATAAGTAGAATCTCCTCTTAATGTTCCGGCACAAATCAAAATGCCATCAGCACCCCCGCAACCTTTCATGCATAAGGCATCATCGTACGCATGTCGAACCACATCCGCAAACCAATTGGCAGCGGGAGACTGGAGAAATAAATTTAGCTGTTTCAATAGTGAGAGGAAGACGTAACGAACCTCCGCCGTACGAATATAGTAAGACCGAAGATCAAGCGTTACCGTCGCCTTACAAACAGGCGCCTTAAGTGTCGATGATACGGATGATAATAGTGTCTTGAGCAAATTTGTCATGGCCTCTGATGATCTAGTGTCTGTTTCTATGGTATGTCTCTTCCCTGAGACTATAGTATCAACCCAGGCGTCTTCTCGTATTCTCAAAGAAGAGGTAATATTACCTGCAATTTCACAAATGACTTGGTTCCGAACGCTTCCCTGCGGAGCGTGTTCAAGGACAAGCTTCAGCTCAGTGAAATCCCGGAAGTCTGACCCGCTCTTCACAACCAAAATATCTCCAAGGTCCGATTCGGCTCCCAGAACTGTCTGTGTGAGATCATAATTGTCCCAGGTGGTTACACCCCGACTGACGTAGTAAAGATGGTCATGTCCACCCAAAATGAGGTCTACGCCATGCTGATGATGTAAAGGTGTAGTTTGTTGCGCTGCAGGGGATAATGCCAGCAGATCCTTCGCAAGGGCAATATCCTATTATAATACTTGAGCTTCTTTCTGGTCGATGTAGCTTCTCGACAGGGCGACGCACATTTGGTACCCTGTAATCCACCATTCATGTAGACGAAAAGAAACTTATTTTCTGCCAAGTTCTTACCGACAGTGTGTCAAAGCGATAATAATGTCGCAATTGTATTCCCTGTTTGGATCCCGAAGCAGTTTGGAAAGCTCGATCCCCGTTTCAGCCATCGATTTGAAGACGAAATTGGACGGCCATGAAGCCACAGTGGCAATCCACTCCCTGGAATTAAGTATCGGCTGACAGCTTGTTTTGCATGACATGAAGGCCTACTTCTCGACCAGCCCAATGATGCCCACACGAACCCCTGCGCGATCGAAGACAACAAATTCGTTGAAAGGCTTAGGGGGCCGGGACGTAGCGCGATCGGCGATATTACTTAGAATCCAAGGCTTTCGAGATACGTCAGTCAATGGGGCATAATCAAAATCCAGAGCTCACAAATGCGGTGTCGTCCACTAACTTTGAAAGATGAGGATACCCTGAAACTAAATTGGTCCCCAAGATTTGAAGCGGAAAGATATTCACTGGACTCACCAAAGTCAAAGTCATGATTTCCTAGAAAGGCGAAAAAAGATCAGAGCACAGACACCGTCCAATACGACGACAAACCAGTAAGAGAAACGTCGACACCAAGCTGGTTCATAACCGGGACCTATGTCATATGAATGATCAAGATATGAGATGGGCATCCTCTGCTAAAGGGTATCTGTAGTCACCATATGACTTCCTCGAGTAACTGAACTTTCAACAGATGGCGAAAAAACATCGCCAGAAAACAAAGTGAGACCATTCTCTCCCCAGCCAGGTGAGTTGCGGAGATCGTCTAAGAGAGCTGAAAACTGTGTTACGTCAACCGTGCCTGCAGATGACGGCGACAGCTTTTGCGGTGTGACTCGATAAACATCATTAAAGTGGAGTATGGAAAGCGTTGTCATAACCTGGATTGATATGTAGTGGTGATACTCAAGTATTTGAGATATTTAGTCAGATCAATATCTTATCTACACATCTACTGTGCTGAATTAAGTTACCAATGCTTAGCGGCGGGCCAGCCCGCCCGGTCCCCGACTCTTTTTTTTGTGGTTATCTAAGTATTTTGCGCTATAATTTTCTTTTTTTAATATCTCTATCATTTATTTTTACGTTGTCTGCTTTGCGCTTTGTGTAATTTTCGGTTTTACTCAAAAAATTAGGTTTACCTACACTGATGCTGTTTTTTTTTTCATATTCAGGCTCAGGTACATCTATGATATCACCTTCAATAAATTTATATGTAACAAGGGTGTTATGTTCCATGGCCTGATGTCGCTGGTCTTCTAAAAGAAGATCATGAGGTAATGGCTGATTGAGGTCATTGAGAGTCACAGGTTG
>KN838645.1:0-13840 GCA_000827195.1 Laccaria amethystina LaAM-08-1
AGATTCCCGGACACTTTCAGCAGTACTAGCCGGCGAAATATCGCATTTTTACATGTACTTCAAATTAATGAAAACATTTGTTCATACAATTGCATGGGTACATTCCGGGGAGGTTCCCGGACACTTTCAGCAGTACTAGCCGGCGAAAAATCGCATTTTTACATGTACTTCGAAATGATGAAAAGATTGGCTCATAAAACTGTATGTGTACTGTCCGGGGAGATTCCCGGACACTTTCAGCAGTACTTGCTGGCGAAATATCGCATTTTTACATCTACTTCGAAATGACGAACAGATTGGCTCATAATACTGTATATGTACTTGCCGGGGAGATTCCTGGACACTGCCAGGAGTACTAGCCCACGAAAAATCCCATTTTAACATGTACTTAGAAATAATGAAAAGATTCACTCATAATACTGTATGTGTACTTTCCGGGGAGCTTCCCGGACACTTTCAGCAGTACTTGCTGGCGAAATATCGAATTTTTGCATGTACTTCGAAATAATGAAAACATTTGTTCATAATATTGCATGTGTACATTCCAGGGACGTTCCTGGACACTTTCAGCTTTTCACATCTCTTTCGGAGTACTGAACACATCAGCTCATAATACTGAGTGTAGTGATGTGACGGCCCGGCTTGGCCTGGAAGCCATGGCTTTGGCTCGGCTTTCAACAGCTCAAGCTTGATAATTGGGCTGGCCTGCGGCTTTCAGGCCGGGCCGTCACATCACTAACTGAGTGTGCACAGTGCCCGGAGACTAAGCAAAGATTTCAGCAGTAACAGCCGGCGGAATATTGAATTTTCACATGTATTTTGGAAAAATGGAAACATCGGCTCATACTACTGAACGTGTACGCTCCGGGGAGGTTCCCAGAGACATTCAGCACTGATAGCCAGCGAAACATTGAATTTTCACATGTATTTCGGAATACTGAACGCATTAGCTCATAATACTGAGTGTGTACATTCCCGGCTAGCTAAGCAACAATTGAACCCTAACCCTAACATTACAGTATTCCAGAGCCAATGCAGCAATGAAATGCCCTCCTAATCTGATGGGACCCTAACCCTAACATTGCTGTGTTCCAGAGCCGATGCAGCAATGAAATGCCCTCCTAATCCGATGGAACCCTAACCCTAACATTACAGTGTTCCAGAGCCGATAGCAATGAAATGCCCTCCTAATCTGATGGAATCCTAACCCTATCCTTAAAGATTTCGGACCCAAATGCAGCAACGAAATTACCCATGTGACGGAACACCAACCCTAACCTTAAAGTTTTCCAGAGCTGATGCAGCAATGAAATGCCCTCCTAATCCAATGGAACCCTAACCCTATCTTTAAAGATTTCAGACACAAATGCAGCAACAAAATTACCCATGCAACGGAACACCAACCCTAACCTTAAAGTTTTCGGAAACAAATGGAACAACCAGATGGATTATTGAGAATTGGGACCAATTATGACCTATACCCTCCTTAATTATTCTTGAAGATGGGGCCCAACATTGTCCGTTTGGATATTCTATGGTAGCCCAATTTGTTATGTGTATAGGTCATTGGGCCCAGTTATTGACATAAAGGTTTCTGTCATTTTGGTTGAATTGGCCCTAACAACGCCCCTTAACATTCACAGCCATTGGGCCACAGTACGTCAAATAAGGTCAAATTATATTGGGCCCATTGGGGTAGCTTCATAGTGCATAGTAACAATTGACCACTTGGATTTCTTAGCTTCCATTGTGTATCTACTGAATGCCCTGCTTAGATTACTTCTTTGAACTTACAAGCACAATCCCCATTTCACTGGACTATTGAATAGCTCCTAGGTCCAAGATGTACGTGAGATGGCCGCCACGAACCTATTTCATATCTATCGCAGAACCGTTGCCCAAATAAAAATTGACAGTACACTAAATAAAAGGTATTTTACAATTTTCACATAGACGGCCAATTTGCTTTACGTAGAACATAAATGGTGACAGGTCAATGAGACGGGAGCCTTCCTAGATTATACTCCTCAACCCCAACAGTAGAATCCGAAGCCGATATTTCCCTTGGTTGAAGTGGCGCAGAAGATGGAGCGAAACTCATGTCTTCATGGTTGAACCTACTGAAGAGCCCAGATTCCGGACGTGTTGTGAGAAGGAGGATGGCGTTGCAGGCTCCGCTAAGACTAAAAATTGCCATGACAGCAAATGTAGCAGCGGAAGGAACGGTGTTGACAAGTCCGCGTTGTTCCTGTACGAATCCTATCCATCGTACAACACTTAGTGGTAAGGTAATTAGGCAATAAATGCCCGGGTACCTATTGAATAAGGTTACTTATGACGGTAAGGGGCAAAGTGCTTAACTTACAAAAGCATTATTAATGAACGGCGCCGGATACCTTTGAGCTCTTCGGAAGGGTCAGCACGCTGTATTGTGAACTTCCACCATGAAACATCATCAAAAGTGATGTTTCCGCGGCTCCAGAAATAGAGGGGGATGTAGGTGATGATGGAGACAAGGAGTGTGATCCAGAACCACAAGTATTCGCCAAAGAGCCGCCACATGAAGAAAGGTTCCCCAATCCAGCACCAGTACTGCAGAATAAATTCATTAACAGAGAGAGAACGATAGTTGAATAGAAGGGGATTACCGGAGTCGGCCTCTCAAACCCTTCCCCTGCTCTATCGTTTAAGACATTACCAAGTAATGTCAAGAGACCGATGCAAAACCAGATGATGCCAATGATGGCACCAGTGACTCTGTTTGATTCAATTGTTCTGCCCATCCAGACACCGATAAAGGTGTATAGAGCGATGGCCTGGCGCATATGTTAAGAAAGTAGTATGACGGGGACGGTGGGGCAACTTACAAGGGTGCTCAGAGCAACCCCAACCTCACCCAACTGTTTAATAATCCCTACAATGGTATAATGAGGTCTGGACTTGCATTATACGGGCGACGATGCAGATATAAAATCACCTTGGGCTGAGCAAAATCCGCCAACTTCAAGATGGCCGCTGCCAACCCATTTTAAATCCATGACCGCACCAATGGCTTGCAATAAATCTGCAATGAATAAGGAGAGCTGCGTGCAAAATTCGGTGAATGACTGGACCGTACGAAAGCAAAATTTCAAAGTACCATGAGAATATCCATCGGTTTCTGAAAGATGTACCTTGTTCTAACTGATGCACCACGGCGGCGTCGGAGACGATAAATGGTATTGCGCTTCAAGCGGGAAATAAGATCGCTCGTTTTCTCTTCCACAAGAGGAGGTGCAAGGCACGTACAATAATGACGAAAAAAACATACAGAACAGTTAACAAACTAAGCAGGCCGGCTTGAGCGTCAACCTACATGGAGAGTGGTCGTCAAGCTGAGCGTTGATATCACGTCGATACTGTAGCACGTACTGTGAGGCCAATGGTGTCCCCTCTCGTTAGACAGTGAGTCAGGGGGTCGCTGAGAGATGTATTGTATTGTTCAAGCATGCATATTATGCCACTCTGCGCCGGAACGTTGGAGGTATTCATTGTCGGTGGATACGACGAGGGAAGAAGGTTCACAGAGGAGGATTGAACGTCGCAGAGGAAGGCTTAAATGTTGGGACTTGACGTAGCGCACTGCCTGCACGTCGTCTACCAAAGAGTGAACCTGTCACGAAAATTATGACGGCGTACAGCCTGAATTTCCGTAAAGGAAGGAAGATCATGAGACTAATATTCCCATTGTCCCTCTTCCCTTTCGGGAGTCGAATGGGCCGTACCTTAGCGCTTAGCGTCTGCATGGTAGCGCCGTTGCGAGACGAGTTTGTGGAATGGTGAATCACCAGTTTTGCGTTGGAGAGGAGTCTCCTGCGAGATGGTCCTTGGTACTCTTAATCCAACTTTCCGGGGTATGCGCTTGAATAACAATTTACTTATGTTGATGAATACCTGTGAATAGCCCACCAATCTTCCGTAGACCTGCAGGGATTGGGCGTCAATGTGACCTGATCGTGAACAGCATTTCCACACATGACCCGCTAAACACCGAGAAACATTAGCATCGGGTAGGCTCAAGAGTCAATTCAACGAAGAGCGTATACCTACGAACACACACTGGTAGGAGTGTTACCTGAGAAAACCTACAACGAGGTTGTCCCAGGGCGGCAGAGGAGATCAGAAAATCAGGTTGGCTGATTTGTTAAAATTCGCTGTAACTTGAATTATAATTAAGGTCCTGCAAGATAGCTGTTCAATGGCGTAAGAACGAGAGGTGATGTAGCGTGATCTCACCATCGTGATCGCGACTTTCCAGAGACAGTGAAAGCTCTATGCCGTCATCCATTGGGTTCGAGGCCTATAACGAAAGAAATCGCGGCTGAGTGTGTTCAAAGAAATGGTTTGCTTCAAGTTCTAAGTCCGAACCTGGAAACTTGACCGTCCGCCCGGACACGGACCGTCTCCACTTCTCACTTTTTTTTTTCTCGTGCTGTCTACCACAAAAGCCGACTTTCCGCCTGCGCGTAAACCAGTGGATCGCGAAAGTCCATAGCCCGACATTCAATCACTTCGATGGCCATCAGCCCCCATGCGCCTCCCTTCCCAAATCTTGGCATGTGCCCTCTCCGAAAAGGCGACAACTTGAAGCGGCAAACGCTAAAAATCGGGGATAGCGGCGAAACGGCGGACGAATCGCATGACGGATCCCGTCATCGTTGGAGAGGGAGAATTTGGGGCTGTATCTTCTTGCACCGCGTACCCACCACTTTCGAGGCGGCTCGCTGATGTGACCCACAACCTAAGTGTAGGGTTCAAATATGTTTGTTCTATGTCATGAACACGAGATCGAAATAGTACAGTAAAGCGACGACCTGCCACATAGTTATGGTAAGAAAGTACCGTTATGGGGATAATGGGATAACTTACCAGGGTGCTCAGCACAATCCATATCTCACTAAACTGTCTAAGAGCTATGATCAGGTCCAATATGTATTATGATACATGCAAAAATCAACGAAGAATCACCTTGAGTCCAAAAGGGAAATTCACCAACTTGCGCGAGATGGCCCGCACGAACCCATTTCAGATCCATCGCAGAACCGATGGTTTGTAAGATATCTGCACCGATGAAGCAGAGCTGGATGGAAAGTTTGATGAATGACTGCTATGGTAAAGGTGTAAGGTTTGCGACCTACCAGGAGAGTATACATAGGTTTCTGAAAGATGCGCCATGTCCTCATTGGTGCTGCAGGTCCGCGCCGCCGCCGCCAATGGATCGCATTGCGCTTCAAGCGGGAAGTTGCTCAACTTCTCGTCAGAGGAATACGAAACTAAAGCACGTACAACAGCGAAGAAGAGAAGAAACAGGAAACTGATCAAACTAAGGAGGCCAGCTTGAGAGGCAAGCTAGGAGGGAAGTGGTCATCTTGAATGTTAATATTGTGTATTTGTCGAATCACGTACCGTGAGGCAAATGATGTCTCCCCTCGATGGACGGTGAATCCAGGGGTCGCTAGCGCTGAGAGATGTATCGTGTTGTTCAGGCATCGCTCTGCACCGCAAACGTTGGTGGTGGTATTCACTGCAGTTGATGAACGCTAGGAGGGAAGATTCCGAGAAGATTGAACCTCACGAAGGGGGCTTACGCGTTGGGATTTAATGCAGTGTACAGCCCAGATGCAGTCCAAGACCCTATCAACAAAAGTTATGAGGCTGTACAACCTGTAATTACTGCCTACATACCAAAAGCAGCTCAAAGATCTTCAAAATAGTCTTTACTTTGTCTTTTTCCGCTAGAGTCCCGTCAGAATTGGCAGGTTAGCACTCGTGGGCTGTTGCGACTCTGCAGTTCGAGACGACCTCGGATTTGATGGATCACCCATTTTGCGCTCGGGAACCTGAGAGGGAGTGAAAACAACTCACTTACACCTGTCGATGTAAAGCTAATGTTCAGGCCTGTAGGGAGGGCTACTAGGGAAGGCCATCCAAGGGGTATGCAGAAAAAAAACCCCGTACACGGGGTTGTTTTATTTCGATAAGGACTCATGGACACCCCCTCCCTCCCCCAGCCTTCCTAAAAAGGAAATAAATCACGTGTTTACAAATCAAATACAACATTTCCATTTCACTCATCATCGCAAAACCACCCTCCAGCGGGCCTTTCAACAAGATCAGGATAAGTTAAGTGGTACTGCCATTATTTTAGTATTTATTCTGTATCTTTCAGAATAAAAGCATACAACCACTTACCACAAGGTTACATGCACCACAACGAAGCAAATCTTGGTCCTGAATTAGTGTCTTGCATCCCTCATCTACATAAATATAATTGGCCATGATTTCTCGTACAACCGTGGTCAGATTACGCTTGCGACGAGGTCGTGCTCCTGGTTCTTGTGAGGTTTCTTTTGAAAAAGTAAGTCAGATTAGTTCAACAAATTCAGGCTGCTGCACTGACATATACCTGGACATTCAACTGGAGAACGTTAGAACGAAGTGACTGTTGAAAGAGGGAAGGTTAAAGATAAGCGCTAAGCGCTAAGCCGCAAGCGCTTGCGATGGTTTGTTGATTGTTGAACAGACAGTGACGTCAATACGCCAAATGCAGACAAAAGGCCCGCACAGCCTCTCAGACCACTAGTTAGGCAATCTATAATGAATAACCATCTCCTGGAGTCTTAAATGGCAAAATAATGTACGAAAATTTTAATTTGGGTAAGCCCTCACCTACCCCCCCCCCCTCCCTACCCCATATGCCGGCAATCGCCGGTGCATACCCCTTGAGGCCATCCACATCAACACCGTGATCAGTCAGCGCTGAGGAAAATTAGCATGAATGGGCAGCCTCGATAGTACACACCACGGTAGGAATGGCTGCAGTCTGCTTGAAGGGATTCGAAATAAACTGAGGGAAGGGCCAGTGGTTTGTCACTGCATGGTGTTACGCTGGTCGAGGTATACATGACCGGGACTTGCCGATGCAACAACATCTTTATCCATCGTCTTGCCATCCAACGTAGACGGTGTTGGCCGACATTGGGCCGACAACACCAGTGTGAGTCATGCCATTTCATTTTACGAATACAAAAAATTTAGTTTAAATGTTATTAGCTCTTCAAACACAGGCGTGGAACAACTTGATGGTGGGCGACGTTCGCCTCTTGAATGCTCAATCGTTTCCGTACTTACAGATTATTCACAGGGATACCGACTCTGTCAGAAACAAAGATGATGGATTTTTGCTCCTAATGCCCGCAAACCAGGGTGTGAAAGAGTTCAACATACCACATCTGACCTACCCCTCCCCCACTCTGACATTTCCTTAAAAGGAATATCTTACAAATCAACATACACCACGTGATTCATCTATTCTGTTGACAAGAACAGCTTACCATTGTACCAAACAAATAAATATTTCCCACCGTCAACCACCATCCCTCACAACACCATCCATCCCACACCCACACCACCGCTGCGGGCCTGCGCTGGACAATGGCGAGGAAAACGACAACAGAACAACAGACAACGAACCAGCACCTCCAACTATGCGACAACTACGACAACTAGGGGAAGGCAAAGACGAGGACGGCCATCACCACCACCACCACTGGACTCCCCGTTGCGAGCAACCATTCGCGGGGTGAAAATGCGGAGCAGGAAGGCCGGGGACAATGGGGAGAAGTAGAAGATACGGGGATGACGGAAACTGCGTCAACGATGAGGAGGAGGAGACAACGGCGTCGAGGCACCAGGACAACGGCATGACCCTCGCCCCTGCGTTTTGTGTGGGGGCGGGATATAGATTTTTTTCATTCCAATTAATATCATCTTGCCATTCCCTCTCGCGTTTGCGTGGGGTTACTTTGCTTAGTACCTCTGAATACATGAAATTTCAAATACGGAAAACTTGTAAAAAAAAAAGTTCATCTTTGTAAGCAAACATCCGTTTTTGGATGTCAGATGTGGCTAGTACACTAACGGCCCGGAAACCGTAACATCACGTGTGTCAGAGTGGGGGAGGCCTAGGACACTTACATACCACATACCCCCCAGCTACCCATGAAATAGCTCCGCCGCATAGATAACCCCATTATCTCTCCGAGCCTTGGATGTCTTGTACAATATGCTCCCAATATCAACACCCTCCTAACTCCTCTCCCCCAAAACGCGACAAGAGCGGAAAAACTCAAATCGGAGCTAGCAGCCAAGCGGAAGAAGCGTCTGACAGACTCGCCTGTCGCAGTTGAGCGGGGAATGGGGGGTGAAAGAGGGTGGAGTCAAGGCGCACAAAGCCGGAGGGCAGAGCAGGAGGGGACGAAGAAGGTTCAGATGGTGGTGTCGCTTCCTACATGGATGTACTACAACTTTCGTAATTGCTGTGCCATTTTCGTTGTCGGCTTGAATCTCACGAACCCTATCTAGAAGTTTGTAGTTGGGAGGATTGATTATCGAATTTCTCATCGTGGCGGTATGCCAGGGATGTCCTGGCCTGGTCTTGACCGCCGTCCCCTTGAAATATAAAGGGAGGTCTCCTCCTTCAGTCAAAGGTCAGCCTACCGAAGATGAGGGCCACATTTCTCGGCCCGTACATACCTTCTTTCAAGTTTGTTGATGACCTTTGGGGTCGCAGCGGCTACACATACGACTGCAAGTTCGCAAGGATGCATTTTAATTCAAGCCGCGCTCCCTGGAAAGGTGTTCTACTCGGGTCCATGCCTTACCCCAAGGCATAGTTGGATCGATGGATGGATATAATCATCAAGGGGTCGTAACGGACCGGGGGAGGTCTATGAGGCTGACGGTAACGGGGATGGATGAAGGGTGGGATAGTTGGGTTGGTGGATGGGCTGATAGATAAGGTATGGCAGGTGAGGGTTATAGGTGGTTAACGTTAACAGTGAGTATCGCCACCCGCCCATCTTGCGCAATATGATGATTAACACCGCTGCCCCCAATCAGTCCCATTACCTCACCCAAAATAGCAAAAGAAAAAAAGAAAGTACCTTTCCTCCGCGCGTCCAACAAGTCCGAGTTATTTTGTCATATAAAGTATTTTTTTTACAAACTAGGTAAACGAGTGGCAGTCCCGTTTGCATGGTTATTCTACTTCATAACTCGTATCCCCGGTTACTTACTTCGGCATGTCTACCCAGTTGTCAACCCGGATAATTTGTTCTGGCTTGTACAGTGGTTGTGCCTCCGCAGTTCGAGACGACTTTGGATTTGATAGATCACCCATTTTGCGCTCGGAAACTTGAGAGAGAGTGAAAATAACATGTCGATGTACTCTAACTTATAAGTATTATTATCAAATTATTATGCTAGAATCTTCAAGTTCAATGTTCACGCCTGCAGGGAGAGCCAACTATGTCAACACCGCCATATGTTAGCGCTGAGAAAGATTAGCATCAAGGATAGGCTCGATACGCAGAAGAGTACGCACCATGGTTGAGGTATATTTAGAGTACCCTCCAAATGCGTTGACGTCACTGGACCGTTCATCCGTATGATCGGGACTTGCCGACAACTTCCTATCATCTTTAGGCGATGTTGCCCGAAAACGTACACAATATGCTCTCCATATCAACACCTCCTAGCGTCTATCGGACTCGCCAGTTGTAGTTGAGCGCTCGAGGAGGGAGGATCGGAAGCGGAAGAGGGGGGAGAGTCAAGGCGCAAAATGAAGGAGGAGAGGAAAACATTCATATGGTGGTGTCACTTTTTACGTCGACGTACCACAACGTTCGTAATTGCTTTGCCATTTCTTATTGTCGGTTTAAATCTCCCGAACCCCACCTAGAAGTCCGTGGTTGTAGAATTGATTATCAAACCTACCATCGTGGCGGTATGACAGGGATGTCGGGAATGGTCTTGACCGCTGTCACCTTGAAGTATAAAAGGAGCGTCTCCTCGTTCTGTCAAAAGTCAACCTACCGAAGATGAGGACCGCATTTCTCAGCCTGTACCTCCTTTCAAGGTCTTTGATGACCTTTGGGGTCACAGTGGCTGCACGTACATCCGCATGTTCGCAAGCATGCACTTTAATCCAAGCCGCGCTTCCGGGAAAGGTGTTCTATCCAGGTCCGTGCCCCTCCTTGCCCCAAGGTCCCCATATACCTACCTACCAATATCGTTGGCGACAGGTTCGGAAACATACTTGGCGGATATCGCGCACTCCCAATCATCCGCGGAACAGAACTCAACATGCGCTGTCAACCCATCTTCTGTTGATGATCTTTCGACAATCGTGCGTCGTTTCTTCTGCCCTTTCAAAAGATCTTATCATACTGAATGTTTTCCAGATCAAGATAATCGGACGTGATGATATCCGTGCACCTTTTGCTGTCAGTCGCCAATTTACCATCAGCTCCTGACGTTACTCATGAATTGTGTAGATCAAAAGCGGAGGACATCCATTTAACCAGGGATTCAGCTCGACCACCGGCGTCCAAATATCGATGGCGAACTTCACTTCAGTCATCTACAATGAAGCAGCTGGGACGGTATCTTTTGGAAGTGGCCGTACCTGGGACCAGATATACACGATTCTTGAAAAGGACAATGTCACAGTTGCTGGTGGCCGAGTGCCTGGTGTTGGTAAGACGTCGTCTTTGTCGAACGCATCACGATCTTGATTACTTTCAGGTGTTGGTCTGGTCCTCCTAGGTGGATATAGTTTCTTCGCAAACCAATACGGGCTAGGAGTGGACAACGTCGTTTCTTACGACCTAGTCCTGCCAAACGGGACGTTTGTAACTGTTAGCGACACAAACCACCCAGAACTTGTTTTTGGCTTGAAAGGGGGGTCGAACAACTTCGGAATTGTCAGTGGATTTACGATGTATACTCGTCCGTTGGGGGCTGTCTGGGTACGTCAGTCCGCCGAGCTTGATGCTTTCTTTTAGCCAATATTGTTGTTTTCAGGGTGGACTGATAACTTATGCTCCCTCGGATGCGATCTCCCAGGCACTGTCAGACTTCAACTTCTACAACACCGATAAGAAAGCACAGGTTGTTGCGGGTTATGTTCAGACCGGCTTGGATACGGTCAATCCTATCCTCAAGCTTGTCGCGAACCTACTCTGATCAAGTTTCTCTGTAGGCTACATGGGAAATGCTCCTGTTCTATGATGGAGGCTTTCAACCAGCTGTATTTCAACCATTCCTCGACATTCCAGCACTCGCATCGAACGTTAGCGTCCGCACGCTCACAGACTTGTTGGCAACCAACAATCCTATCCCAATGTAAGCGCTAACCCCTGAGTTGATATCGTCAATGCTATATGACATGCCCAACAGTAAATCAGGAGGTTTCTCAAGCACAACCCCAATCTCCAAATTCCCCCTCCCCATAATCACCGAAATCCAACAACAAGTCAACGCAACCTACCAGCAAGCGCTCATCTCCAACCGCTCCGTCCTCGCCGTGCAAGCCTCCTTGGAGCCCTTCCTCGGCGCATTCGACTTTGAGACGCCCTCCGCATACCCCCACCCGCCCAGCCAGAATGCCACGCATTGCACTACGTTCGTCGCTTTTTCCGATTTAGCTGACACCGAGTACTTCCTTGGGGCGTTACGCGATTTGTCGGATGCCGTTCAGGGATTTGCTGTTGAGCAGGGTGAGAGTCGATGGGATGGTATCCGAAGCCCTAACTTTGCGCTTGGTGATACGCCTTTGGAGCTGTTGTATGGGGAGAATGTGCCGAAGTTGAGGCGGATTGCCAGGAAGGTGGACCCCGAGGATATTATGGGGCTTACGGGGGGTTTCAAATTTTGAGTTTATAGTTACTGGTGAACAATGATATCGAGCTACTTGTTGCATAAGAGAAAAAGACCTAAAGGGAGGCTATCTTCTGAAAAACACTCTTGCAAATTATTGCGATACTAACCGGTCTTCGGGGAAAGGGGCGCGGGAGTCCAACAACCAAAGCTTTTCGGATACTGTACAACGATAAAACATTACATCACACACACACATACATAATGAAAGCATCCAACAAGAATCCAAGATAGAATTACGCCAAGAGGGGAGGGGAAAAAGTCTTAAACGATGTGCCCAGTATCTGGGAAGGTGGACGATAGCTTGCGCACCTCAACCCCTCCCCGGACACGTCACGTGACTTAACACATGTACATGACTTTGCCGAAAAAGAAACAAAGCGCACGTGAAGCTTCCTCTACCCCTTTTATATTATTGATCGCGTATATTTACATTATCTGGGTGGTGTAATGGATAATATGTCTGTTGCATGGAACAGATTCCCCCGAGTTGTCGCAATCCTGGTGTTCGATTCCTGGGGTATGCATCCTTTTTGTGGGGCTCTAACCTTACTGCTTTTCTGTGTTTTTGTTACTTTTTGCTTCCTATTGATATTTTATTTTGCCCTATGTTCTTCTTTTGTTTTTACTTGACATCAAGCCTTCTGGATGATTTAAAATAGCATTAATTAGTCATCAAATTCAGAAGAAATCAGTAAAATGTTAATATTTTAGCTTTATCACTTAATTAAAACAGTTTAATTCACTCCTCATTTTTTAAACGAGTTTTAGATTGATTTTACCATGTTTTAGAAAAGAATTGAGCTGAAGGCCTTGCCCTGGACTGTAAAATTTCGTTTATTTATTTCAAAATCCTGGTATATATTCATTTCAAGGTAATATAGACACAGTTTAATTCACTTTAATTTTTTTTAAAAGGTTTAGATTAATTTTACTGTGTTTTAGCAAAGGATTGGGCTGAAGACATTGCCCTGGACTGTAAAAATCAGTGTTAAATTCGTTCATTTACTTCAAAATTCTGGTATATATTCATTTCAAGATAATGTAAACTAATTTACATTTTTCTAGCAATGAAAATCTTTAAATTTGATGACTATCTTCTAAGTTAACGAGCCCAACACTTTGAGACAAGATAAGATATAAGTCACATGACATGTCCAGGGAGGGGTTGAGGTGGGGAAGCTGTGGATGATGGTAGACAGTGGGCAGTGGAGGAGCCCAGGACCAGGGAATGAAGAGGCAGTATTTAAGCATTTGAGTTTCCATGGGTTTCTACACCTGGGCAACCCACAGAAAGAGGATATACCAACAGCATCACACTCCCCAAAAGGAGAATGGCGACACATGACGTTCACAATCAACACTGTGTCGCAGGATAGAGAAGGTTCAACACACCTTTTGTAATTCGAGTCTCGACACACCACATACAACAGCTCGATTGGGTTGTAACTTGTCCCTGGGTCTCAAAGGTGCATCCCGCCATTGCTCTTGCCAAGGAGACTCATATGCGTGACAATTGGCAAGTCACACATTCCTCCTTTCCTCATTGCCACCACTATTGCTGACCATCCTGTCGTGCCACTCCACATCTAGGAATGAGGACCAAGATACTGAGATACCAGGTAAGCCACCCTCTCCCCTTCATGCAGCCCCACCTCACACCCTATCTCAGCAAGCATGAAAATGGTGCCGAACGTGAACAGAGAGGGATGTACTTATTCAGGTGAGTACCCCTGCCACCTCATCCAGCTAACAGTCCAACTACCATGTCACCCAGGTCAGTGAGCGTTGTGAAAACGGTGTGGACACACCTAGTGTTTTAAAGTCCAGTCTAGTTCGGTTTTTTACCTTGAAACGAGGCAACTGGCAACCGCAACCGGTGTAGACCGATCCAGATATCAAAGGACCGTAACCGAACCACTTAGGACCGGTCCTAATCGGTCCACAACGCAAAAAAAACCGGTCTAGACCGGTTGCAACTGGTCTTTTATTGTAAAATTTACCGTACAAAATAACCTAAATATTACCTCACACACATTGTATACATAGATAGATATTTTAATTCTCTGTAGACTGATCA